>JAOTQG010115091.1:0-11380 GCA_025631175.1 Iris virginica
GAAAAAGTATGGGACCAATTAAAAAAAAATCAAAAATTAAAAAATTTGGATAAAAATCGGCCAGGAGGTGTCACTCAACTATATCAAGAACACAACTTGTGTTTAGTTTATTATAAATTTAATTTATTCATGGTGGGCGGAGGTGTCACTGCCAAGTAGTATTTTTTTTTTCTTTTTCTGGTATTCGCGTTCTCACCTATGGGGCGTGTGTAAGGGAAAAGGCAGATTGAACGTTCCAATCATTTTTATTTTAGCAAACACCGCAAGATGAGATCTGGGTTTAGAAAAAATTGGAAACTTTTTTTTTCGGAATAATGTCTCATTTTTTATTACATTATGAAGTTTTCAAAATATTAAAATTATATTTGTAATAATTAATAAATAATAAGAAAAAAATTATTTAATTTTAGAAAATATAAATTTATATAAATATTGGGTTAATCTCATTTTAGTATTTTCGTAGAATTTCAAACTAGATCTCCGGGTTTCAAAATTTTTAAAATGGGCCTAATATTGTATTTTTATTTCGAAATATGTATTTTTTAACGAATTTGTTAGAAACTTAACGAAATTCAACGCAGCTGCAAAACACGTGAATAACACATGCCTACTTTTTCGTTAAGTTTCTAACGAATTCGTCAAAAAAGACCTATTTCCAAATAAAAATGCAACATTAGGATTCATTTCAAAATTTTTGAGATCTGAGAACCAGTTTTAAAATTTTACGAAAATATTGAAGCCTAAGATAGGAGAGAATAAATAGAAAGCAAATATGTCAATTAGTGAAGAAAAATAACTATAATTAATATAAAGAAGGTCAGTGAGATCCATCACAAATGAATAATAATAAACAATAACTATATTATTTTTTAAAGGCATATGTGTAAGTGTGTGTTATAAAAGAAAAAGATATGTCGTGTTCTCGACGTGTAGTTGGTATACTAAATGTTTAGGCGTTCTTGATAAAGAGTGTCACATTTTTTAAAAAATGAACATATATTTTTAAAGATAAATATATAATTATGAATTATGAACATAATATGTATTTAATAATTATATTTATAATTTATGATCATATATATATATATTTTTATTAATTATATTTAGAATTCATAATTATATTTTTATTTTTTAATAATTATGACACTTTTTAGTAACACCTAACCACTCGATATAATTTTTATGGAACATAGACTTACACTAATTTAAAATAACAATGGACTAGACAGGCCCAATAATTTAGTTGCAATGGCCTACTAATTAATTTAACAAAGAAGCATCAAATCCACTCTTTATCTCACCTATATCTACTTTATATATACTGCGTCCATTATCAATGAAATTTTAAGCATCGCTCGGATAGTCGGATATCATGTTCATTTAATTTAAAATAGGATCCCAATATACCACTAGGCACAAGATTCGTTCAATGCTTAAAATAGTTTAAAATTTATAAATTATTTTAAAATATTTTTTTTATATAAATTTATTATCTTTTACTTTTCTGAAATTATCCTTTACTCTTAAATCATTAATTGAAAGATACAAGTGAAATAATAGAATATACTTAAATAAATCTTAATTTTTGTGCTACATTCTAAAAGGTTCACTATTGTGAAACGGATGAAGTAGTACACATTCAACGGTTGCACATTCCACCAATTTTTGCTGTATTTTTACTTTCAGTCCCTAAACTTTTAAAGTTTCTGCGTAAAATCTTCAATTACGCTTCAAAATGCTCCAAAACGATCCAATTCTCGTAGTTGACTTCAAAATTCTTGATGAACCTGTTTTATACAAAACAAAGGAAACCAAGCATAAAATCTAACAAAAATAAGTAAAAGTAATCATTGGAATAACGCTAAAATAAACATCTTTTTGCGCTATCAGTGAGCAATAGAAATATTATAAAAAAGGGCATACAATTTTAAATTGATTCAGAAATTTTAAAATTTCTACTCTACTTGCCCAAAACCCTCTAGGGTCTTCTACTTTTTCCTACTATTTAAGTTGACACTCCAAAAAAGATAGCTGTTAAAACTTATTATAATACAGTGACAAATGATTTATTGTTATTGGTTTATTGAGAATAGCTCTTGATATAGCTGGATTGAAGCTCTCATGAAGGTTTTGGATGGCTTTGTAGATTGGTAAATGATCACTGTTTGTTATATTGGTCAAAACAATGATGCTAACTTGCTAAGAGATCTCTTCTTTTAGTATTTGATTGATATTATCTCAGATCTAGATCTTCTTTGGTATGTGTGTTTGTATGAACTCACTCCATGTGTTGTATATAAAAAATGTCTCTTTTTAATAGTGGAAAAACCAGTTAAATGTTGGTTTCTTCTAGCATTTTTTTTGTTCCCTTTCTAAATACAACAAGTTTCTTCAATGACCATTCCATAGTCATTGTCTATATATATGAGGGTAGTTGAGAGTTGCTCTTTGAGATCTTTGAAAGGTTCTTTCAGCATGTGTTTTCAACATTCATGATTGTCGAGGAGTCACCGTAACTGTTTGTGTTATCATCGCAACCATTTGAGTCATCATAATTATTTGTATCGTCATAATTATTTGCGATAGAAATATTCATTTTACAGGAACAATTCAAGAACTAATTTCCACGGGTGCTTTACACTGTTATTACATGTAGGATCAATAAGAGTTTCATTAAATCTAGGATAGTGCTAAAATAAGCCATAATTCTTAATATCCAAAAATAAGGTCCTAACCATCAGTGAAGGCACGATCCTAATTATTGAGGGGGGGTTAGTATCAATTGTTGAAAGTTAGATAAGCTGTTTATATCCCCCAATTAAATAGCTATCATCATAGATGTTTGTCCAAACATGTATCATCTCAGCTATTTTGTCAAACAGCTAACCTCTTGCTATTGTATAACACTTGTATATGTAATTTAAAATATATGGTAACTAATTTAACCTATAATCATCATCTAAACTAACCTAATTACAAGGTCCTAACAAATACTATTCTAAATTTATAGGCTAACTGAAGACCATTCAGAGCAGCCTTATTAGTTTCAGCCCATAAATATGTTTGAAAACCATAATATGATGGAAAGGCAAATATAACATAATCCTTTACTATATCTTGACACACTACCACCAGCTGCAATTCCAGGGTTGCCCATAGAAGCACCATCTGAATTAATTTTGACATAAAAACTCAGGGGGAGGTTGTCAGTACACACACACAATCCTGGGGGTTTTACCATGTTCAGCTCTAACATTAAAGAAGGAAGCAAGATAGCTTTCATCTTCTTTAATGTACAGCTTAGGTCTGAAAGCTTGGAAACAGGAAGCCAACATATAGCAAACCTCAGAAATAATAGGCATAACCTGCATAGGATGATTTTTAAAAAACATAACTTATTTCTCCCTTTCCAAATGTCCCAGCACACAATCCCTGGAAGAATACTACATATCCAGCTTATTAAGGAATTATTATCACCATGAAGCCACCAAAACAATCCTCCATATGCATTGAGTTTAATTTAACATAATTTCAAAAAATTATGCCTCTGTAAGACTGTACACTATAGCCCAATATAGCAAAACAAGTGTTTTGTACCGTCATCAGAACCATCATCAATCATGTAACTAAGTAGAATTAATGCATTGTTTAAAATCAACTGCAAGAACTCAAGACTTAACGGGCATATTCACTGGCAGTCGGTATTACCCTTCCTTCCTGTCTCTTCAGCAGAAGAACATGGAACTGCTTACATTTCGATGAAGCTTGGGCAGTTCCTGAACAGGTACGGCGCCAGCGGAAGTGGCCGCACCACCATGGCTAGAAGTTGTGTCAGACACGTCTTCAAACTTGATAAACTGAGACATTTGCGCTGCTGCAAGATGAGCATAGCAGATAGGAGCCACTGCATGCACCCAAAGCCATTTAGTAAAGAGTTCTTGATCAGTATACCCAAGTTGCATTGATCAGGATAGTGCTTAATTAATGTTCATGCAAGGTAGGCTTAATAGAAAAGTTTTCTTTGAAGCTCCAATAGTGACAGATTCTCAAAAGCTTAGAACATGATAAACATCATACCTACAGAAACTGCCGTTGTGCTCCTTTGATACCTGCAAAGTTAGAGCTTCAATGGTTAGACTACAAGTCAAATTCGAGAGTCCATACACAATATCGAAATTACATATGTTAGTAATGGTATTTTCCATTAACTTTAAGAGCAAGCTTGCTTCATTATTCTCCATTGTCAATATACAAAATTTTTAGTTTTGGCAACAGGGGATGAAAATGCTGATCATCACGATGGTCACAATGAAGACTAGTCTGTTCTTAAAACTTTTGACATGCAAATACGGGTATTTTTACAGAAGGCTGAAGATATTTCTGTAAGAAGGTGAATATATCCTAATGCATTAGTAAAATTATCTGCTTACACGTAGGATAATGAATGGACAAGCTCTTGCAATTCATCTGCTGAAAAGCCAAGTTCATCATGTAGCACATGGTAGTGAGTAGGCCTCGTCGTCCCCTGTATTCATATATTTGTTTCAGTACTTATCTATCCAAATACACACAGGTGGAACTATTTAAAAATTGGTTAATCAAATCTAATTCAAAACACTTTCTATGACACTTACGATCATTCCAGCTTGTGCACACAAGTAAAAGTCGTTATTCTTAGGGTGGCAGATTTTGTTGTCGATAATGGTACCTGATGTAATTAATTGAAACAAGATACATTAGATCAAACAAATTAGCTTCATTGAACTTTGCTATTAGAAGTGACGAACCTGGTGGAACATTCTCAGCTGCATTGGCCTGGAAGAACTTCGTATGATGATTCTTTTGTGCAACAATAAACATAAACTTTGGAGACCAACTATCATCCAAATATTTACAAGCCTGCCATATATAGTGCAGCATAGATTGTTATTAAGCAAGCATATATCATTCATCTAACAAAAGGAAGTTTTGGGTCAGCATTAAAACCTCGATTATCTGTTCCAGTTCAATGTTCAAGACCTGGTTGAACTGCGACTCGCTCACTCCATCCCTACATTGTGCAACACCAAAACGAACTTAAGAGAAAATCGAGCGACAAAGATGAGGAAGAATCTGAAAATAAGAAACATATTTCAAATCGGAACATACACCAGCAATGGAGTTCTGTTTCAATGCAAGATTACCACCACCCCAAGGTAATTCACTCTGACAAGTTGTTGATAGACTCAACGTTACCACAACGCTATGCATACAAGTGTATGGGATTCTAAAATTGTAAATTAAGATCAATAAAGAGGCTACAAACCGCACAAGGTAGGAGCATAAATTATTATTAGATCAACAATTTCTCCACATAATCTCTGGTGTTGTCATCGCTGATAGTAACTAGCACTGTGAAACATGTTCATGCAACAACTAGTTCTCTGACTCTATTTATATCGGAAAAAATTATCACACGAGATTTGGTACAGTGAAGCAAAAATCTAATCGACCCCTGTCCACAAAATCTGTATTGTTAAATCTTGAAAATGAAGGGAATTATTATCTGCAGACAGGATTCTGGTAGAACCACTTATCATGCCGAACTGACTTTTGGAAACCAGAGAAAATGAGACGGAAAAAAATAAAGAGTGATCTTTAATTTCTTTAGGTCATCAATTATACTGCTGAATCATGTGGTCTCCAATGTTGATCGTACCGTCAAGAAACAATATTGATGCCACAGAAAACTTTAAGGAGAACCTCATAGGTATAGGAACATAAAACAGGAAATAGAATGTGAAAAATAGAAATAAAAACAAAAAGGAGAGCATAAAATGCTCCGTCCAGTCCCAGAGCTATAGTATCAAGTACCTAAATATTATAATCTGCTCTGGTTTCATCCCTGAACTCTTATAGAAGTCCATTAACAGCTCCCTGAGTAGCCAAAATTGATTTAGATCAGTGAGCTTAAAAGTGGCATTCCATGCATACCCAAAAAGTATGCATATCAGTTGTAAGAACCAAACAGATTTCTACCACTGCTCAATAAACATGAAAAATAGTCACTCGTAATGAATAAGAAGCAAGGAAAAACCTGATCATGCCCTGGTCTTCTTTGTCAGAGACTTTCTTAAAAAGAGAATCTATCATCTCGAGTCTTGGGGACTGTGTGCGGACAGAGGCCCTGTACCTGGAGATCTGTGGCCACTGCCGTGAACTGACGACCTAAATGTTTAAATTAAATAAGAAAAGCAACGTAAGAAATCATTTTAATTCATATTAAGTAAAAGTTTACTGTCTGAAATTAGATTGTGTGTTACCGCAGCTACTGATGGAACATCAGAGCGACCAGGTGAGCCATGGGACACATCCATTCCAATTATTACTGTAGGCTTTACAGAAACCACAGGTATAAGCTTAGAATGCTCAATAGTTAACAGCGAATTCATGCCACCCATCTGGAAAAAAAGGAAGAGGTGAGTTAAAATTCTGAAACATATCTTATGGGACAATGAGCATACACGGGGGGGGGGGGGGGGGAGAGAGATGGGGATAAAAGGACTAAGTATAGATAGGATGACAACCTTGGCATTGATTTTCAATAGCACGTTTGTTAAATATTGATCATTCGCTCTGGTGGGTGCAATGCACTGGGTTACAATTCCATGGTCAGCCAGACATTTTTTCTTCCAAGGACCTTCATTGCAGTTTCGAACAAAAATTATCTGCTTAGAACCTTGCAATAAGGGTAAGTTAAAAAAGTAGAAGAAACAATTGTGCCTGAGAACAGATTAACAACCATAGATGTCAGACGTTTTCCTCTCTGGGAGAATGCACAGAAGAAGTTGAGGAGGGCCCGGGAGTTTTGACTTTACAATGTCAAACATTCTCTCCACTCTGATAGGCGCAGTATTCCGCCTAAACTGAGGATTCTCTTCGAATGTCTCAAATGGAGGGCTAATCATCTAAGATGGCAATACAAAGGAAATAAAGTACAAAATTATCCAAAGTTCCAAAACTGACAATTAAATGTTCAAGATATTTTGATGCTGCATTATGCAAATACCAAAACTTACAATTCCCTTCGCTTGCCCGCACTTGCAAAGGTCTCTAGAAAGGTTACGAACATCACAGCGGGCAGAAAAGTTCACAATAGCCCAGCGTTCAATAACTGTAGGTTCATATAATGTCTGCAAAGGTATGCAAATCCTTGTCTATACCAACTACAAACTTTAGTTTATTCAAAAGACAGATTAAAAAGAAAATGACCTTGTTATTGAAGTTCCAGCGTCCATTGCGAGGGAAGAAGTCTCCGCCATTGCCCACTTTTAGCTGCAAGGAAAAAAGGAAAATAAAACCACATGAAATTTATCTCAAAAATGTTCAAAAGAAATAAACAAGCTTAAATGGATAGCATCAAATTGCTGAAACATCTGTACCTTTGGGGCAGTCAAAACACGACCCTCAACTTGAGTGAACTGAGAACTAATTGAAACTCCAGAAGAACCAAGGAGTGGGTCAGCATCATAATTACTGAGCCTCAATGCCTGCATCATCAAAGTGTACACCAATTGAAGTATGTAACTCGTAAGTAAACTAACAGATACTTGTAATAAATTGGTGAGAACAACTTACATCAGTCAAGGCTCTCATCCGTTCTTGAGGCTTCTGTCTAGATTTTTCAACAAGCGAAGCTCTTTGCAAGTTTGACAAGGACTTCGTATACCGTTGCAATGAAACCAAAACACAGAGCTAGAAACAAAAGAAAATCTTAACAAATTCACCGTGGATTTCATTGAACTAGAAGCTTCTTCAGTATAAATTACCTCAAGAGGAACAAACACAGGGCGCTTTGCTTTCCCAACATTTATGCAAGGAAAATCTGCAGAGAATTTCAGCTCTATACGCCGATGCTCAACGAAGTAATTATACACTGATATTTCAACTTCTTTGGCATCCTTTCCATTCTTCTGCCTCAGTAAGAACCTGTAAAATACATGCAGGTCTCAGTTTTAACAGTTGTCTCGTTCATATGAAGTGGAACGAAAATGAGAAAAGCAGCAAGTTACATTTGATCTCTGCAGGGTTTATCACTCAAACCGGTAATCTTATGCTCCATATTTGATGGCAAAGTCCTTATCCTGAGATTCTTTAGCATTCGCTTAGCCTGTTAAGAAACAAACCAAATTTGTTTGCTTTGAAGATGTTAACCATAACAGTGAAAGAAATTGAGATTGTAAAATCCTTACCTTAACCCAGTCAATCTCATTAGGATGGCGGACATTTTGATTTGAAAGAAGAAAGTCAACAACTGGCCCAGGCTTAACTATCATGGTGGTTGACACATCTAGAGATGATAAATTTAAATGAAAAAAATCAAAAGACTGTTGCAAAGCAAATGGTTCACGATTGCAATATGAATACTTACCAATGTTAAGCGACAGACCCCCTTGAGTAGCCCGAAAACTCGTATGGAAACCTCGGCATCCAGAAACCCCACCCCCCAGCTCAATGAAGTTATTCGTGTCATTATGGAAAAATGACTGACGAACAAGAAGACAACCTCTGCAGAGAAAACAAATAAATGTTAACATGACAGAAAACTTAAGTAAACAGAACCCATGAGCTTAGATCTTACTGTTTGGCTGCATGCTGCCTCAGAATGATGTCGAGAACTCTCACAGCTTCTTGAAAATGGTCGGATTCCTGCCCACGCAGTGCACTTTGGATTGCTTGCATTGGGATTTTGGCAGCATAGCTTATTGCCACCTTAAACGTTTTTGTCTGAAAAGGACGCCTTACTCTCTTTCGATCATTCTCGTTTGGACTGCCCTTACCTCCTGGACTTCCACTTCCCACATTTCTAAAAGCAGAAAAATGAGCTTTCATATAAGGGATCATAAAAGATAGAACAAGAAATAGGGCAGCAACACGTATATACCTATTTGTAGAGGTGTCCTCCAACACAACAGTGAACTCAAGTAGATTCTGAGGAAGAGCACCGACTGTGAACAAGGTTTTCTCCCCGTCGTAGGCTATGTCTTTACCTGCCAATTCTGTATTGTATGTCTCATGTACTTTGTCAAGTACTTTCCTGCCAATGCCCTTGGCCTCAGCCGGGTTTCCATCTTCATAAAACAGTGAAACCTAAACATGCATAAATCAAAATAAGAGATGAACTAGGTCAAATTCTGCTCTCAGCTCTGACATCTCCATATCTAGAAATGATGGGAAAACATACACTATACTGGTAAAAGTAGCCATCCGAGTTGGACACTGCAACTCTAAAGTGATTTGTCAAGAGCTGAATTCTTTGCCCCTTTGAACCAAGGTTGCGCCTAGCCATTGGGATGCGGTTTGTTTTGAAGGCCTTTACAGGAACAATATGTGGTGGAATAACTGGTGGAGGCGGTGGCAGTGCCTCTGATAAACCAGCATTGGGAGGCTCCATTTCAGACCTTCTGACAATCAAATAGCAAAAACAATTTTAGCTGTATTAAGTATAAGCATTTTGCAACATAAGGGTACTAAAATTACACATTATAAACAATATAGTAATGAATCTAACACCACAGCAGAGAGATCATTGGCCACACCAGTTGCATGAAATAAATTATAACAGTAGATATCTCATGCATAATAAAAGATACTGTAATCTACATGTTGATTTTTTAATAACAGTCAGGAAAGTAGCTATGCTTTCGACTTCTGCTCAAAAGTGCACAAGTAAAACTCAATGTACTTGGGTAATGAAAGCAAATAGAGAACCGAATAGCTGCATGAACAGCTCTATGATCAACAAGAAAGATAATAACTACTGTACAATCAAAATGATCAATATACATTACTCCCTCCGTTTCCTTTTAAATGTCCCGAAAGCGACATAAAGCTCTCACACAAGGGGGAGAAAGTGGACAATTAAAAGGAAACGAAGGGAGTAGTATTCTTAATATCAGGGGGGTTGCCGAAGCTGAATGGCAAGTTAATTGTAGACTTCGCTAATAAAATTCTAAGAATTTGTCACCGGCATAAAAACATGTGAAAATGTAGAACACAAATTTCTTCATATCAATTATCCTTAACATGTGCTCCAACTTTTGCCTTCCATGTCTGGAATGATAATAATTAACTGCTGCAACTACTACATTTTCAAAATGAGAGTTCAGTTTTCGTTTTGACGCATCAATATAAAACATTATTAAATTACTAAATTTAATATATTCATTATTTATGGATTTTGAAATTTCAACCATTGTAAGACTACTAATTAAGTAACTGTCAATAACAGATTTTATGAACACACAACACCAAGTATATTTATAAATATGTGGTAAAATTTATTTCAAGTTGACCGAAATTAATAGTTAGTTTGGGACAAAGAGAGTACAAACTTTGGATTTTCAAGTCATACCAAGTATCATATTGTGCGGAAATATCTATATTCAAACTCACATGTCAACAAGTAAAAATAGGAAAAATCACTGCTTTTAGGATCATTAATGCCACTATTTCTGCGATGCAAAAATTGTTTGACTAACTTCTTTTCATAAGTGGAGTTAATCAAGCAATTTTCTCGATCTCATAATTATTTAGACGAATGATTTTAACATCAGCATCTTCTCCCCAGATTTTTAAAGGAGCGCTTAGGCACTCCTCGTTTAGGAGCGCCATAATGCACCTTTATAAATTATGCACATAACGTGATGCACATAAAATTATGTGCATAATTTATAACATTTATGTGCATTTTGGCGCTCCTAAACAAGGGGTGCCTAGACTCTCATCAGATTTTGCCTCTTCTCCCACCCTCAAGTAGTTGGGATTTGGGGCTAAGACTAAATTAAGAACTTTCAGATTTCCTTAAATAGGTACTATATTTACTTTTTAGGCTTTTTCCTAAATATTGAATGCTGCATTCAGTAACTTGATACCAAGCAGTAGTTGAAAAAATATATTCCAAACAGTAAATAGCAATAAAATTAGCAAGAGATGAGTAGTATATACTAATAATTACTAAATGTAATAAATGCTACTATACTGTAAGAGTATGATAAATAAACAGATCCGAGAACCATAAATTGGAAGGCTGGAAGCTACACATGATTTAGTACCATATACCAGAGAAGGTGTTCAGAACACAAAGTAAAGAGTACCAAAAACTGCACATCACTATCCATATGGACCCATGAAAAGGACTTCACAGTGAAGTAGCTTGTAGTAGTAGGAGTTTTGAATAAAACTGGAAACACATACTCTAAATCTCTGAAGAACAAACATTCCCTAAATAGCATATTTGTAGCTTCTACACAAACCCCAAAAAGACTTGCTCCATTTTTGTAATTTTTGAAAACATAAAAAAGCTGGGAAGAGAAGCAAAAACCAGCTACCCAAATCTGGG
>JAOTQG010115102.1:0-11379 GCA_025631175.1 Iris virginica
CCTGCGATTTACCTCCTCCACGTTGGCTCAGGGCAGGGTCGGTGGGGGACTGCCGGGGTTGCAGTCTCAACCTTTTTTTTTAATACTTCGATTAACACTCTCGAAAATGGTATTACTTTCATGTTTAGAATTTAAAATTTTGAAATTTTCGCTAGCGAGGGCTAAATTCTGATACAGATTTAGAAAAACATTCATGTTAGGGAGATATGATAGTTAGTTAATTAATTAATTATTAGAGGTACTCTGAACCAAGTTGAGAAAGAGGGGGAGCCCAACCATGCTGTCAAGTTTGGTGGGTGGCGAAGCAATGGTTCTGCCATGGCTGGTCACCAAACTACACACAGAACACACATTGCTGTGAGTTGTGGAGATTTGATTTTGGCATTAATTATTTTTTTTAATACCAATCTCAAATCCCCCAAACGTTGCCTTTTCTTTCCTAATCCCTTCCCCTCCTTTCATTTTTCTCTCTCCTCATAATCTTATCATAATTAAATTTACAGAATCATTGATCAATTAATCTTTCCAACTCCAATGTGCCATTAACATGATCCCCTTTTCTCCCCACGGTCCCTACACTCTCTCTCTATAATTAAATTGAATTTAAAATATATAAATTATCTGCAAACCACTCACATTTTTGGCAGGGCTAACTTACGTTTGTAAACCCTGGTGGATTCTTCTTGTCCTGTTAGCACTCAACACCAAGAATCTCTCTCTCTCTCTCTCTCTCTCTCTCTGCCACACACTCAACACACACACACACAGTGGTCATGCTTTTCTCCCCCTTCGTATGAATGTTGGGTATGTAAATTGCAATCAGACAATTGATTCACCATTTTTATCGTGGGTCTTTCACACACACACATACACACACATCTCTCTCTCTCTCTCTCTCTTGCTTGGGGGACCATCTTTCTGTCAAACCCACCTTCCCCATTACCAAAACACTTTGTTTAATCCCTTAAACCCTTATAATTACACAAAAAGACACAGCCTTTAACCCAAACGCTTTCTTTCTCTATTGAAAAAAAAAAAATTCTCTCCTCTCCTCCACTTCAAGCAAAGAACCATTAAAACTTTTTTCCTTTCCACCTTTTCCTTCTTAAAGGGTGCCTTGATTTATGTGCATTTGTTGAGATCCGCATTTTCAAAATGGGGTTTTCTCCAAGCAATTACACCAACTCCAAAGACCTTCATCACTATGAAGAAGAGCTAAAGTTCAAGTCTTTGGTTCACAAAATGGTTTGGGAATTTGGGCTTAACTGTTTTGTCCCACCAAGGCTGAGAAGAAGCACAGAGGAAGATGATGATGAGAGGGAAAAAGAAAAGGTTGGTTGGAATGGGATCAGTTGTTTGGAGCACAACAAGGCATGGTTGCTGGCAGAGACGGCTGGGAATGCAGAGTTGACCAATGCTGAGCCACACTCACTCCATTCCTCCTTTAGGTTCAGTCTTTGCTCTCAGGTTGAGCTTGAATCCATGACTGTCAATAAAACTTGTTCTGCTACTGTTTTGATGGTGAATTTGGATAATGGATATGTTGAGTCAAGATCCCAAGAACTGAAATGGGGGAGAATTGAGTCTTTGGAGAGGAGTATCTCCCCTGTTGCTCATAGTTTAGTTAGGTTCAGCTATGCCCAAATTCTCTCTGCCACTAACAATTTTTCCAAAGGTACTCACTTTTGTTCTCCTAAAGTTGTAATCTTTACTGAATTTAATACCCTCTGTGTGAGTGATAGAGATACTAAATTATTATTGATTTGTGTGTGTGTGTGTGTGTGTGTGTGTGTGTGTGTGTGTGATGTCAAATTTTTAATTGAATTGGTGTGTTTCTGTGTTTTCTGTTTATTAGTGTGATGTTTTATTATTAATTGATTGGGTTGAATTGATTGAATTGGGCAGGTAGAGTTTTGGGCAGAGGTGCATTGAGTTGTGTGTTTAGAGGGAAAGTTGGCTTTCTAAGGACTTCTGTGGCAATCAAGAGGTTGGATAAGGAAGACAAGGAGTGCTCAAAGGCATTTTGTAGGGAATTAATGATTGCAAGTTCTCTCCACAACCACTTTATTGTTCCTCTAGTGGGATTTTGTATCGATCCCGAGGAAGGCTTGTTTTTGGTTTACAAGTATGTGTCCGGTGGAAACTTAGAGCGGTATTTGCACGGTATGGTTTCTTAGTTTTCTTGATTTGATCTTGTTTTATCTGTCAATCTTGATTGAAAACAAGTGGATTGAATATGAAAATAATTATTTGCAGAAAAGAGAAATGGAGCAAAGGGCGGCTCAACGCTTCCTTGCTCAGTGAGGTATAAGGTTGCCATAGGAATTGCCGATGCAGTTGGGTATTTACACAGTGGCACGGAAAGGTGTGTGGTTCATAGAGACATTAAGCCTTCAAATATTCTTCTTTCATCCAGGAAAACACCAAAGGTGAGAGAGGGATTTAGTGGGTTTCTTAATTAATTAAATTTATTTATTTTTAACTAATAATTTTGACTGTTGTGAATGTTTTACTTGTTGTGGCAGTTATGTGACTTTGGATTAGCTGTATGGACTTCTGCACCTTCAGTTCCTTTTCTTTGCAAAACTGTGAAGGGAACGTTTGGGTAAGTTCTCATTCATTGAATTCCAGAAAATGTCTGAAAAAACTTATGTTGTTTCTAATTCATACTGCTATTCCGTTCACTGAGATCCAAATTACACTGTGCAGGTATTTGGCTCCTGAATATTTTCAACACGGAAAAATATCCGATAAAACAGATGTTTATGCTTTTGGGGTGGTTCTTTTGGAACTGATAACTGGCCGCAAGCCAATTGAGACAAAAAGAGGACCAGGAGAAGAGAACTTGGTTTTATGGGTACGTCATTGTTTTGCTTATTGTGTAATTTGTCTTTAATCGTGTTGAATCTACAATTTTTATACATCACTGTAGATATGAGATACAATGGTTGATGTCAGCTCTTATGAATGTGAATGTAATAATAAGTGGTTAACTTTTGGAATATCATTTTACAAAATAATGTATCTCTATAGCTACTTGACAATAACAGTTAGGTATGCTATGGGAAGTAGTATGTGCAAACTCATAGTTTAAGTTGACGACTCTATGATAAGCGTAGAAAACGGCCTAAAAATCTCAAAGATTGCAGTCTATTACACGATCATCTATGTGTGTGCTAGTAGTTGGTATCTAGTTTTCTGCGAAATGATTAAACCATTAGTTACAAGGCTGTTATTTTCATTCCATTATTGCGTAGGCATCTATATAATGAGAGGTATGCATGTTTACATGACTGCCACATCTAGGGAATCCTTGAATTTTAAGTGAGGGCATGTGTAAATTTAAGGACATTGTCATTTATTTGGAATTCTTGTTGATTGTATACCATTACTATGCATACTAAATAACTTAACATGTGCATCGTTCTTCCATGTTCTGAAGATGAAATTTCCTTTCCTTTCCAGGCAAAGCCATTATTGCAACAAGGAGCCATTGAAAAACTGATTGATCCGCGTCTCAAATGCACTCGGAAAAACTTGAAACAGGTAGCACGAATGATTCAAGCAGCAGATGCTTGTATAAACAACGAAGAATCCCAGAGGCCCAACATTGAAGAAATTATTACCATGCTGAGAGGAGTCGAGCCTAGTAACTTTAGCTTGAAGAAGTCTGCTTCTTCCGGTAACAGTTGCGTCATGGATTGTTACTCGCAGTTGCAAACAACAAAAAGCGAAATGAAGAGTCATTTAGCTTTAGCGATGCTAGGAGTTTCAGAGTTTGAAGAAGACAATCATCTATATTGTCGTTGAAACCATAAACTATTTTATTCCTTTTTCGCCCCACTTCTATTTGGTTTTGGTTGATAAGAAATGGTAATTTCTACAGTACATAATTGAAAAAGCTGTTGAAATTGTGTATAGATGAAGGTAATATTTATGATAGTCTAACGAGCGAGCGAGAAAATGTATGTAAATCCAGTTTGTTGTCCCCTGCAATTCAAAGTGAGACCACAACCTATTGTCTTAGTGGTCCAGATTTGAATGATATAAATTGAGACAGTTTTTGATGGTGATCTATTGTAGCTCAAATCTTCTTTATTATTATTTTCTTAAAATTTATTGTTATTGCAACTATTAAACTGTACAAATATTCTTTTTTGCTATTCTGGGTACCCTTAAGATTTGAATTTTTTTTTCTGCACTTTATACCTTACTGTAGTTGCAATTTTTCCCCATGGTCTGTTTGGTTGGGAAGAAATGCTGCCTGTCCTTTTCTCTTTACTACTTTCTCTGTTTCATTTTAACTGTCTATGATAGTGACATGTTGCAAGGGGAAAATATCGCTTTCAGAACACTAAAAATAAAACGGAGGGAGTAATTGTTTCACCGCATAAATTTCCTTTGCCCATAATTGACTTTCCTCTTGTCTACTGGGGTTTGCTTTATTTATTCAATTCTATATGGCAAAATTGCAAAAAAAGAAGGAAAGAATTTGCGGTTTTCTTTCCCTCACGAAATCCATGAATCGAAAGATATATGTCGTTGTCGGATGTTACCGAGGAGTTCCAATACAGAGGATTTGAATACTAATTAACCAGTTGAACTGTCGCAACTTTCGGATTAAATTAGTAATAAGCAGTTGTTACTTGTCATTACCAAAGGAACTCTCCGTTCCTTTCAAATTAATGGGAGTTGGTTGATCCATCCTTTCATGATTTCATACATACATAGAGAGGTAGGTGAAGAAGAACACATTTCATCAATCATTTCTATATAAAACCACACACAGTTGGCCTACTTCCTTTTTTTTTAAAATTTAAATAATGGAATATTCAGAGTTTGAAAAGCTAATAAAGAAAGGAGACGAGACGACTCATCTGTAGAAAAATCATTTTATACGTACATATATATATATATATATATATGTGTGTGTGTGTGTGTAGAGGAAATAAGGTGGAAAACCAAAATTTTATGTACTGTTGATAGTCAACAGAGGTTACATAATCTTCTCTTCTTTGAAAGAAATGGAAGGAAAATGTTACAGTTTAACTACTACTGTAATACAATTCTGTAAAAAAAGCAAAAAAAATATTACCAAAAAGACCCATGTGACATGGGAGGTGGATGACTTCTCAATCATCAAATTGGAAATATAAATTGGTGAAGCAAATGTTTTGCTCTTGAAAGACTAGAAGATTTTGGCAACGTCCTTCATGAGGCCCCTGTTGGCTTTGGAGAAAGCAGTGAACTCCTCCCAGGAAATGAAGCCATCACCGTCGGTGTCGATTTCAGCCATCATACGCTGGACTTCGTCTGGAGTTACTGACCCGAGCGATTTCAGGGTATCTCCGAGCTCTGACGCAGAGATCTTCCCGTCGCCATTTGCATCAAATCGCTTGAAGATTCGCTCGCGCTCTGCCTGATCCTGTGCATCATCAGCCATAATTGATTGTAATGTGAAGTGAAATGCTTTTAATAAAATGGTATCTCAGGGCTTCTTCTAGTGAACTTGGTGGTGTTTTGAATGTGAAGGTGCAGGAGGAATGAGTTTATAAGGTGGGGATATTTAGCTAGAAAGAATGGTTGCCCATGGAAGTAGGCAACAACTTGTTGCAAGGTAAAGAGGGAAATCACTTAACTAATTTGCCATTATCATAGGCAGCGGAAAGCCATCCCTTAACCAGCGGATGCAAGGAAATTTTACCACCTCTCTTTAAAATAGTAGAGAGAATCATCTGCTAAAAGTCAAACCATAATGTGACCTTCAATGAACAAGTAAACTGAAGAACAATAACATTGGACCCCCAAGAAATGTGGATCCTGTTCAATTAATTAATCGTGTTCATCTCGGACCAATACAGCTAATTACTAGAGAATTTTACAGTTACACTCAACAACTCTACGCTAACTTGCCATAGATGCATATCTTATTTATTGCCTCCACCATCCCGAAAAATTGAGAAGAATTTGGAATGGAGTAATATAGTTACATGATTATACATGGAAAATTAGGCTACTGATTTCAGCAGAGCGTCCAGAACAACTTCTTTAGTCGGCAGTGCTGGAATTGCACCTCGCTCCGTCACTGTCAATGCTCCACAGGCATTGGCAAATCTGAGTGCATCCCTTAGTCTGTCCTCGTCCTACATTTCGCCATAGAATTTACCAACATTTTAAGAATATGTATATTGTAGCTGTCATTTACAAGCAGAAAGACGAAACTTAGAAAAGCAACAGTTATCTGTAGCACATGTCGATCCTGTACATAAAGCCCCACCATCTAAAGGCACGAAAAGATGGAATTCTGAACATTAAATGGAAGTATCACCAGTAGACCAACTCAAAATGGCTTTGCAGAAAAAGAAAC
Source organism: Iris virginica (assembly GCA_025631175.1). Taxonomy (NCBI): domain Eukaryota; kingdom Viridiplantae; phylum Streptophyta; class Magnoliopsida; order Asparagales; family Iridaceae; genus Iris; species Iris virginica. The sequence continues at coordinate 6,368 of JAOTQG010115102.1, forward strand.
CCCATGCACAGCCTAAATTAAGGTTGTTACTTTTATTTGGAAAATATTTGGGCTGAAGATTTAATAAGCAAAAGTTGGAAATTTCTTCTCTTTTCTTAAGTATTCGCATGGTTGACCCCAACTGGCTGCGGAAAAGGCTCTGCCGTGTTGAGTTGCATAAAATCACCAGAAGCATATTACATAATGAGGTATAAAACTGCACACCCATTAGTAATATATAGTTGTGAATTAATACCGCAAGCAACGAGACATCAACTGCTAGTTGTGATAGTATTCCAGCTACAAAAGCATCGCCAGCACCTGTTGTGTCCACCGGATCAACCTTTATACCTTTAACTCTACCGCTAAATTCCTGCATAAACAAGAACTCAAAGTAGTATTAAGCGCACATATTGCACAATAAAATTGACCATTTTCAATTTAGTATGCAAAAACTTGACCAAACGCATCAATTAAACCAGTGCACCAAGCCATTATCTATCCTCAAAATCACATACACGATTTTAGCATCGCTTCTCAGATCAAACATCGATGGTGAAAGAATGACTAGACAACTAGCCTCACAGCGACAACTTCTCCAGTATTTTTAAGGATAACTATGAACTTCTAACCACATTCTTTGTTGGGCTCCTCCCCTAAAGCAGTCCTAATACTAGTCGTCACTTTGCATAAATTCTTCACTTTTCAATTGATGTTATAAAAATTGTGAACAACACTTCCAGAAACGCAAAAGCATCCAAAACAATACACAAAAAGGAAGTCAGAAATTTGCCGGAAAAGGAGGGGATGCGAAACAGCTAGAAAAGGCCATGTAAAAGACTTCAGTGTACTGTACTATATTACAGTAAGAAGGGGAGTACAGTGAACTAATCAAGCATTAAAAAAAAAATACTTATTTGCAAAGACACTTGCAGACACAGGCATAGAGGCACACAAACACATCTGCTACTGCACAGCATGTGAGTGTGTGAGGGTGGGCATGTCTTTCAGGAGAAATTTTTGTAAGTCAATGTCTTGGGGCCCTTACCTTAGTGTAGTATCTGCAACCATCTGGACCTTCAGTGACAAGGAGCAGCTTAAGATTTGGATGGTACAGTTTACGAACAACAGCATCATCATATGGATCTTCTCCTTGTGTCAAAAATGAAATCTCCTCCTCACTTATCTGAGTAGTTAAGATTAACCAAATCATCAGGGATCATACTTATATCTATTATGTCTTTGCATTGCAAATCATCTGTTTTCCCGAGGGTACATGAAATGCACTTAAAGGCTGCTGATATATTGCATAGGATAAAAACTACCTTAATGATATCAGCAGTTTCCCATATGCTCAAGATTCCTAGTCTCGCACTCTCTGCAGATGGCCACAAAGGAAGCCTCAAATTGGGATCATAAGACAAAAGAACACCAGCATCTTTTGCAGCTTTTGCTGCAGCAATGTGAGCTGACTTGCACGGTTCTGTAATCAAACTTATGGAACCATAATGAAAAATCTTTGCCTGCGAAAGAATATAACTATCACCATATAAATAGACTAAACTAATCATCAGACAAGATAGTAATTACTATGGGATTTTTTAAAGGCATTTAAGGCATTTTTTTTGCTATGGGAATCAGTATTTCCCATAATAATATTGCAAATGTCGAAGAAATTCTTGGCTGAAAAAAAGGATTAATTTTCTCTTACTTTGGAAAAATGTAAAGTCTTATACCAGCGCAACAATTGTTATGAAATATCAACGAATCAAAACAAAGTATCTTTTTCCTGTTTGATATAAGCAGATCTTACTTTCATGTGGTAGACAAAGTCACCAAGCTAACCATATCTACTTAGTGCCCTATATATTGATTGATTAATTCACAGCTTCAAATATTCAAGCTAACACCTTTTCTTATATAGTGACTTGTCTACCAACAACCCAGGCATAGCACTAGATCAAACCAGCATATAATCATATCTATCATATAATCAATTTGAATCAGACAATGGAAATTTAAACAAGATTCCAGCTTTTTCCACATTTATTGTTGTTCCATCAAAGTCTGAATTTTTTTAGCTTCTTCTTCCTTCCTTACATCTCATCTTTCTTCTTGATATTAGCGTTAATCATCCACTTCATCTGAACTTGATGAATTGAGAATTTTTAGCTCACCTTCTTTATCAAATCAAAATCAAGTTCAGCTTCTTGAAGCAGCATATCAGCACTGGGGTTGCGATAAAACATGAATTCACGTTCACCATCCTTTTTCAGAGTAACAAATGCTAAAGCAGTTCGAGCACCAGGATCAAAGCGCATGCCTTCAGCATTGACGTTATTTTCCTTTAAAATCTCAGCAAGCATGTACCCAAATTCATCTTCTCCGACCTGCATAGCATCGCATGAAACGGAGCAATCAAACAACAAAAAACATTAATACATGTTGCTCTTTCCATTAGTACGCATTTGAACCCAGTCTGCTCGATTACTGAGGAAAAGTACAGCATAAAATTGATAAATTAGTTGGAATAAACGATAATTTTGATATACTTCTCACAAACTCCTGCAAACTTAACTCTCCACTCCACTTTCAATCCAACAACGAAATCATATATGGATCGTTATGCAACATATTGACAATACCCTTCAAATTTAGTAAATGAACAGTCATTCAATAAAGTTAATATATATAGTGAACAGGAAGAATCGGGAAAAAGATTTCCAATGCACGGTACCGTTGGTTCAGGAAAACAAAACAAAACTCCAGCTGATAGAATTTATCAAACTTAATTGTAAGACGCGTGATCTAGAACTCCCCAGCTACGGTCAAGACGACGAATCCATGGAAATTGAACAAGTCAAATATTTTCTGAGCTAATAAAGAGTAATCATGATATAAACGACTAAATCAAAACAAAAGCATGAACCACTTTCAACTGAATACGAGCTATTCCATCCTTGATAGAAATCAACAGAGCTGTATAGGTATATTTATTTCAGGTCATAAATATATTTGCTGACGAATTCCAATGAGATTAAACTGAAGGTATATTCGAAAGCATACCTTCCCAATGAAAGCTGAGGAGCCACCGAGGCGAGATATACCAACAGCAACATTGGCAGGGGCACCACCAGGAGCCTTTTTGAAAGCAGGAGCTTCAGCTAATGCAAGACCACTGATGGTCGGGACGAAATCAATCAGCATTTCACCAAAGCAAACCACAAGTGAGGACTCATCGGTTTCAGTTAAGCCATTTACAGCTGCTGATGCTTTCCCTAATAGTAGACCAGGAACAAAACATACAAAAAAGAGATGTTCATAACTACAGTCATAAATTACTTTCTTTCTGCAGTCTGTTGTTTCTAAGGGATCTAAACAAAAAGAGAAAAGAATCAAAACCCAAAAACAGAGAGCAAAGATAATTGCATTATTTACACGACTGCTGGAAATCAAACAACTTAAATTACACCCAACACAGAGAAAATTTTTAAAAAGGAAGGACGAGTACCTACCTTGAAGTCTAAGACGTGGAAATGAAAGTTGCGGCAAGTCGGAGAGTGAAAACGCTGGCGTTTTCACTCTGTAGTGACGAAAACGGCCGGTAATTGGGAAATGGGAGAATTGATTTGAGGAGGAGGAGGAAGAAGAAGATCGAGAGTTAGAACAGACGCCGGTGAAGCACAAGGTAGTTGAATGAAGAGACATTGCCATCCTCAAACGCAGAGAGAGAGAGAGAGAGAGAGAGATTGATAGGATCAAAGTAAGGAAATTGGCGTTAGAATTGAGTGGATTGGAATTGGAGATCCGGTTAAGGTTGAAGTTAGATTCGCATAGGAATAACCGGAGGGAAAAGGAGCCCTAATTTATTGTTGCCCGGGAGGAGAAGTTTGAGCTGGTTTTTCTTTTAGTCGTTCGTTAGCATCAGAGCTTGCCTCAGTGAGCTTCCCCAGTGTGTGTGTGTGTGTAATAGCGGAGAAAGCGAGAGAGAGAGAGAGGAGAGGAGATTTACTAGCAATTTGTCTGTTGCCACGTGTCCGATCTTTGGACAGCCTTCGTCTTTGTCTTCTCGATTGGGATTTTTTAATGTACTTATGTACGGAAAATGTTATTAATTGGGATTTTATTTTCTAAATGTTAAATAAAAAAGAAAATTTAATTAAAATTAATCAGCTAATAAAAATATTTAAATTTTATAAATATAAAAAGAAAAAAAATGCTTTAAAAAAACTAAAAAAAAAAAATACCCCATCAACACCCTCCCTTACCCCCAAACACTTTTTCTTACACACCTACACATCTACACTTTCTCTTACACACCTACGTATTTACATTTTTTTCTTACATACACACTCCAACACAAATCTCCTATTCATTACTATTTATTTAAAGTGGACCCTACAACTCTCATTTATACTATAGATAATTTTTTAAAATAATTATATTTAAAACTTAAAATTTCAGAATTATTTTTTGAATAATTGAAATAAAATTTTCAAATATGAAACAGAAAATTAAATATAATTTAAACAGAAAGGCCGAACTAAAAAATTCTGTGTTATATTTTTTCGATCTTGACAAATTACTTTTACACTTTTTTTTTTCCTTTCCGGAGAACTTACACGAATTATTTTTTATTAAAAATTTTTTATTTTAATTGTTACTGATACTTTTAACTAACAAATATAATTATTAATTAGACTTGTATCTTTATTACTAATAAATAAAAATTATTAAATAAGAAATATATATTTATCAACAAATATTATATTTTAATACATATTTACAGAAGAGAACTATTTTAAAATTAGGAATATAATCTAATGACTCGATTAAATTCATTCACAGCTCAAAATTAATGATTCTGCTGTAACGTGGGCCGTTTTATGGTGTCATTATATTTCTGAGTTGCTAAATGCCGCCCCTATATTTTTCACTACCGCCACATACCGCCATATTTATACCAAAAATACCCCCAATCAAAAAACACTAATCTCTAGTGCACTCCTCGCTCTCTCTGCCATTAATTGAAT
>JAOTQG010115113.1:0-22020 GCA_025631175.1 Iris virginica
CGGTTTTGGTCTGATACGTCGGAATGTCTACAGTCCAAGACAGTCAAAGCTTACGGCTGGGTTCATGGTACAAGGAAGCTGCCAGTAAAGGATTCATCTTTGAAGATTGTGCTAGTCCAAGGTGATGGTCAATATGGTGGGTTGGTAGCCTGGGTTTCTGCAAACCCAGAAGCCTCTGTTCATGTATATATATGGGTTCCTTTTTGTAAGCAGAGAGGAGTGAGAAAAGTGAGAGCAAGCCAGACTGAGAGAAGAGAGAAACCTCAGGCTGAGAGAAAGAAGAAAACAGAGAGAAGGAGAGAACCAAGAACGTTGTTCTTGAAGCTTATGTTTGTAATCCTCTGGAGAGAGCCCAGAGAAGAAACACTGTAATCTCATTTGATATAGTGGAAGGTTTGGTACTGGACAAGGTCCCGTGATTTTTCCCGATTTGGGTTTTCCACGTAAAAATTCTCGGTCTCCTTTATTTTCGTTATTTCCATTTCGTTTTGTTTCATTGTTTGTTTATTATTGCACCAAACATAATCTGCTTGTGAGTGCATTATTTCCCAACAGTTCATAAGTATCAATTAGGATCAATATCCTATATTGAGGATTAAAGAAATGTCTGAAAAGTAACACGTCGATTTTCTGCAGAACGCTATAGAGCTTTGAGCGCTATAGTGGAATTTATCTGAGCCTGGGATAGTTTTGGACATGAAAATTTCGCTATTAGCGGAAAATACCTTCGCTATAGCGATATTTTCCGCTATAGCGAAGTCGGCAACGATCATAATTTTGAATAGGCAAAAAATATGTCGATTGAGAAAAACCGCCATAGCGATTTTTGGATCGCTATAGCGGGAATTTTCGCTATAGTGGTCCAGAGCGCTATAGCGATATTTTCTGGAAAATTTAAATTTAATGGTTGTGTCTTTTGATTGCAACCATTTGGAAGGGACATGTCAGAGCCTATAAAAGGAGGATTCTGGCAGTGTTTTCAGACACTTGAACTCTATCATACTCTACAACTCTCTTAAATTCTTAAGGAAGAATTTCGATATTTACAGATCGTCATTTTTCGAGTGGTACTCTAATCCTAGAAGTGGAACGCTGTATACCTGATAACAAATAGTGATGACGTTTATTACTTTAAAAATAATATTTATACATGAGATTCGAACGCATATTCCATCTTCAATCCTCAAGTTCGAAATCGCTTATATAGCATAAGCTAATCAAATAAACATGTTTAACATCAAGTGAGACACCGCACACACACGACACGCCGGGTACAAAATCTATGGTGTAGTATCCGCTAAAAGCTAGGTCTAAAAATGTACACTCTCTACCGAAGGTTAAAAAGTTACGAGGTCGTCAAAATGTGAAATCAGGAAGTAGTAAGTACTAGTAGTAGCACTTTAAAAAGTTTATTTTTGGTTCGCAAGTGCAATGCAAATCTCTTCCTTCTTTCTCAAAACCCTTTTCTCTCAGCAGGCATCCCTTCCTTCCTTCTCTCTCTAACCCTTTTGTAACTCTCTCTCTCTCTCTCTCTCTCTCTCTCTCTCTCTCATGGAAGACGACGATGAGTTCGGAGATCTGTACACTGACGTCCTCCGTCCGTTGACGACGTCTTCTGCTCCTGCACTATCCACAGCCCCAACCTCATCCAGCCGTCCGATCGATCTCAATACTATCCACAGCGATGACGACGATGAGATTCTCTACGGTGCAGCTGCTCCTGTCACCAATACCAATCCCTCCAATTTCAAAATCTCTTTAAATGGCCAGCAAACCCTAGCTCAAGATCCGTTCAGCTCTGATTTGGGCGGGAATTCGAATAAAGGACCGGAGAAGGAGGGTAATTCAGCTGCGACTGGTTCTAGGGTTTTGGATAAGGGGTTTGAGGATCCGAATTTCATGGACGAGTCCGGGATTGACATCGTTGTGGAGGAGAGGGACGATGATAAAGATGTTAACTTGGAGAATTTCGAGAGCAATACTGGAATTGATATTAATGGTAATAATTTGGGGAATTTGGAACCGGTGATTCCGGGGTTATCGATGCCTAGGATTTCGGACACGGAAAATGGCGGCCAGGGGGAAGGGGATGATTGGGACGATGATAGTGATAGTGAGGATGATTTGCAAATTGTGTTGAATGACAATACTGGAATTATGGGAATGGAGAGAGGGGGTGAGGAAGACGATGGCGAGGATGAAGATGGGGACAATTTGGTAATTCTTGCTGATACTGATCCGAATCATCATCAGCCAATGGAAGAGCAAGATTGGGGTGAAGATACTGCTGCTCAGGGTGCTGCCGAGGGAGGAGGAGAGAGAAAGGATTTGGGAGACTCAACAGCTAAAATTAATGGAGCTGCTGTTGCTCCGCCAAAGATTGGGTACAGCGGGTTTCATCATCCATTTCATTCTCAGTTCAAGGTCAGTCATAATTGTACATGTGGGGTTGTTTCTTGATGAGAATTTGAAATGTAAATTTTAGTTTGTAATTATTGTATAGTAGGGTAACTAGTTGGAAATATCCAGTTTAAATACTTGTATTTGATTTTATATACACTAGTTGCAAGGAGTTGAAAAAGAATGATTGGAGAAGTTGAATAGGTTGTACTTATCCATCAGTTTGATCAATGAAATTGCTTTACTTTTTTGTTTAAAATGTTTGCCAATGCATTAACTTTAAAAGATGTGCATAACTGTCGTATGCAATGAAGAGCAACGCGATACACTCGAACCTGATATCCATAAATACTTAGTATCGACAATCATCTTCGCTTATGAGTCATTATCCTCCTTCACAATTAATATTTTGGATATGAGAATATTAAGGCTTAGGGGGCATACATGGGCGATCACTATTGGCATTTAGAAGTGATGCAGAAGCTTGTGGATAGGTGATATGAGTCATGCTTTTCATATGCTGCCCAAGTGTAGTGAATAATTTGGTTGGCTTAGTTATTCCAAATACTTGGGAGCTAATGTAGAGTGAATCTAACTGCGGCACGATTTGAAAGAAAATGATGCTGGTGTGAGGATTAAGTTAGTAGTACATGACTCAGAAAAGCTCAAAGATGATTTGTTATATCTCTAATAAGCTTTATAGGCATCTGTGTACAAGTATTTGATGCCTGTAAACTTACTTTGGGGTTCTAGCTTGCTCCTTGTTGATACCCTTACTAGACTCTCAAGTCATGTTACCTGTGAAACACGCCTCCTGCTCTGTGACTTTGACACTGACTTGTACTCTCTCTGTTCCACTTTACCAAAGCTTTCTAACATGCAAGCAAAGCGAGCAGGCTTTCAATTTATTTGTAAATTTCGACGAGTTCTTATTTCAATGCCAGCATATATCTATCTTTTACGGTTACCAGTTTATCTTTTACCGATAATTGAGCAACAGTAATAGATTTAGTGCATTGATCTATTCAGGTCTTTTTTTTTTTTTGCTTTCCTATTCCAACTAATGCCCTTTTTCCCAAAGAAAGATTTCTATATAATCTTAACTGATTATCCATTTTATTCCTTACCCAAGTTAGGTTTGGTCTTCTGTACATCTCCTTTATGGTGAAGATATTTATTTTGGTTTTTGTATGCGTCCAAACCAGACTCTTTATTAATACCAGAGCTTAATGTTTCGTAATAGGTTAATAGCCAAGCAGTAATTCAATGACAATCAAAATCCTGTTTCAAACCTCAACTCCTAATTCTAGTGCTACTTTATTAATTATTGCATTACATTTTTTTGTGTGTTAAGTACTAAATAGTGTCAGATTTTTCTGATGTTGATTTATAATTGAAATAATGTCAATCAGAATGTAGTCCCGGATACAATGGATGAAATTCCAGGCGATACTATGGAATGATTTATATTGCTTAGAGTTTTCTTTTCTGCTTTTATCTCTAATTCATTGAACAATTATTTTTCGCTCAAATTTGTGACTTTTTTCTTCTTTGGTTGGTTTAGTCAACTGGTTTGGGGGGTTACAAACTATCAACATTTTGAACTAAGCTTTGATTCATTATAAATTTTTCCTTTTGGAAATTGTGTAGTATGTCAGACCTGGGGCACCGCCATTGCCTGGAGCAGCTCCTGTAGCCCCTGGAGGGCCCCCAGGCCAAGTTCGCCCTCCGGTCAGTATGGCACCTTTCGCTGGACGTGGTAGAGGGGATTGGCGACCAACTGGTATAAGAGGTGCTGCGCCAATGCAGAAGAACTTTCCAGGTTATGGAATGCCAGCTTGGGGGAACAGCGGATCTGGCCGTGGATTTGGCAGTGGACTGGAGTTCACACTTCCTTCGCACAAGTAACCCTCATATAGCACCTTACTCTAGTTTTGGTTAATGGGATTGGTTGTAGTTTCCTTTAGTTAAGGTGTTCTTGATTGATGTTCCTGAATTTGGAAAAATTTCTCCTGTTTCGTGATTGGATCATTGCTTTCTCTTTGTGGTATGCCGTAGTACAAGATCCATGTGTGTGTGTAAGTATAGAAGTTCTGATATCTTCGTGCATTCATGCTTGAGCTAAAAAATGTTTTGTGGAGCAACTCCATTTCTTTTCTGCCGGCAGGGACCTGCCCTGTGTATCCTGCTTGTGCATACGATTATTAGATCCATTTCTTTGTTATATTATGTGCTAATGCAGCTTCTGCATATGTAAGATGAAGTTTTTATACTAATTCAGGTCGGGATAGTGACATGCTGTGCACATATATATCCTGCTGTGATTAGGTTGCTGTAATTTTTAATGCTGTGGACTTTACATCATATTGGTATCATGCTCATTTGTTTACTCTTCAACATTCTAAGCTGTAGCGAAGTATGCTTTATTTAGTAAGTTTGTATTCTCCCAGTATTTACAAAAGTTAGTCTCAAGTTTTGAGTTTTTGCGGAAATAATAGTGGAAGTAAGCAATGTTGGTGGAACATGTACATATGTGGGCAATGAAACAGAATGAGGGGCAAAGGTGAATTTAGTAACCTTTGTAGAAAATTGACACGTATTGGGACAAGATTTTCTCAAAAACTGTCGCTTATTGTGGAACGGAGTAATATTTATCTTTGATGGTAAGCTTTTTGATGAAAGTGTTAGCTCGGACTGATTAGAGGTCAAAGTGAAAAATGTGAACTACCATCAATCTTACAGTAGACACTAGACAGGCTCAGAAGAGCATATTGAAGAAAAACAGCGTTAGTCCTGGTCAAACCACTCGAACAATACCTGAAATGATGAAAATATGAATAGGGGCATTTCATGTATTTCTTACATTAGAACAAACAAGGTTACTGAAAAGAAGACATCACTAGGGTAGACTGGCAGAGAATGTTACTCCCTCCGTTCCAGACAAAAAGTCCATGTTTGAAAGTCGAACTTTTTAATTTTGTACTTTTTAACATTTTATAACTTTTACAAATTGTATTAAAATTATAAATTTTCCCGTCAATATGTGATAAAACATTAGTGTTTTCAATAAGTAAAAATTTGAAAATAAAAATAAAAAATTCATGGCTTAATTTTTGAAAAGTGGACTCTTTGAATGAAACTTCCCAAAAATGGAATAGTGGACTCTTTGTCCGGAACGGTGGGAGTAATTGCTATTATTGCATGATCCTGAAATGTGTTTTTTTTTGTTTTAGGAAATATATTAGAGGGAATTTTCACACTGACGAGTGATGATCCATATCAGTTCTGGTTATATAAATATATACACACATATAGGGTTTAGCTAACATCCCTATCCTTTGTAGGCATTTAACCATCTCCCCATTTTTATTTTTCCAAAATGTCCTCACCTTTTATTTTTTTATTTGGAGGGGTAAAAGTGTCACTACCGTGTCGAGAAAAAATGTGCTAGATAATCAATCATCATCTCAATCAATGTCCCAATCATTGCATGTCTAGTTTTCAAATTCATTAAATGCATCTTGGACACTTTTGCCCTTCAAACAAATCTGAGAAATTAGAAACTGACGGCATAATTGAAAGAAAAAAATGGGGACTGTGCTAAATACCTACAAAGGATGGGGATGTTAGCTAAATCCGTGTGTGTGTGTGTGTATATATATATATATATATATATATTTAGGGGCTTATTCAAATAAAAACATAAATAATCTACAAATCGTGAGAAGCACTAGGATTGTGAATCTTAGTCAAAATGACACTAAGATCCACAAATATCAAATTCTTGGATCCTAGTAGTCTCACAGTTTTGTAGATTATTTAGGTTTTTATTTGAACAGCTACCTATATATACATATATATATATATATAGATGGATAGATAATTACCTGTATATATGCATATATACCTGTATATATGCATATAGATGGATAGATAATTACATATAGGGTTCTCTCTTCTCTCTCTCTCTCTCTCTCTCTCTCTCTCTCTCTCTCTCTCTCTCTCTCTCTCTCTCTCTCTCTCTCTCTCTCCCTCTCTACCCCCTCCCCTCCCTCCCTCCTCTTTCTCATGGTGTGTGGTTGCAAGCATGCGGTCATAGTGTGTATGGTGAGATTGCTCCAGCGTTGTTCAACTTCATGTTGCCGTAAAAGAAGAGTGGTGAAGGTTGGTTGGGTGATTTAGAGAGGCTGACATTATGAATCGAAGAGAAATGACTACTGTTAGGACATCATCGTGCATCTCTACGAGTGGAGTTGAAATTATAAAATGCTAAATAGAGGTAATCGAGGTCTTTTTGCTGTTCTCGTCTTTTCGGTTTGCTACTAGTATATGTGGCATGAGTAGAATTTATGGGATAATGTAATTTGATGGATAAGTTTTTGTTTATTTAGGTGTGTTTGTGTAGCCCTTGAAGTATAGCATAAAGGAACCTTTTGATAGATGCAGTGTATTGAGAAAAAAAAAATTCTTTGATAGTAAACAGTACAGGAAATGTGTTGATTCATTCAGCGTATTGACATGAAATGATTTAAAAACTTGTTCATTATTCTTCCATGTTTGTTTGTTGAGCTTATGGTGTTATCTCAGGACTATATTTGAAGTTGACATCGATGGTTTTGAAGAAAAGCCATGGAGACTCCCGGGAATTGATATATCAGACTTTTTCAACTTTGGGTTGAATGAGGAGAGCTGGAAAGAATACTGCAAACAGCTAGTGAGTTGAATTCCGTTTTCATATAATTAGACACACACCTGTATTATACTCCCTCCGTTCCGTAATAGTAGTCCTTTTAGAAGTTAAAATTTGTTCCAAAATAGTTGTCCTTTTAGGATTTTTAGGAAGTTTTTACACATACTTTCCTAAATTATCCTCCTACTTTCCCAACTACCAATAATAATTAATTACACTTTATCTCTTTTCTCATTAATAAAGAGAGACTATTTAATGAGGGTAAATTTTTCAATGTAAATTATTTCTTAATATGTGCATAAGTCTAAAAGGTCCACTATTGTTGAACGGAGGGAGTATTCCACATAAATGGTAGCTACCTGCTGAATTTGGAATCTGAACTCTGCAGGAACAACTTCGTTTGGAGGCTACTATGCAGAGCAAAATCCGTGTTTATGAAAGTGGAAGGGCGGAGCAGGTATGCAGCTAATATTTCCATTGTTAGCTGATTCCTTTATGTAGCTCAGGATAATATGGTTGTATAAAACCGAAAGAGGAGGAAAATAGTTATATAAATCCAATCGCAGGAGTATGATCCCGATCTGCCCCCAGAACTAGCTGCTGCAGCTGGTATTCATGATATCTCAGCCGAGATCCCAAATCTCGGTAAAGTCGATCCTGGTCAAGGTGACTTGGCCAAGGGATCTATACGCGTCCGACCACAACCGGTATGAATTTGTTTAATGTTGAACCTTTTTATTCCCTGAAGATCCCTTCCAATTTTTTCCAGCTATTTTAGCCCTTGTTTTCTTTTCCATAGGCTAAATTCTTTGCTTCTGAATTATTTTCTTTTGTATTCTGCTGTACTATCAATTTTCTGATTTAGGAAAAAAAGAGGAGAAAAATCAAAGAAATAAGGGAACAAAAAGAGAAATAAAAGAGAGAGTATCTATACCTATGGATTTCATGGAAAAGGTGTAGGTTATTAGGACTATAATCGGTTCTTAGATTCATTGATTTTTATGGCTTCTTCTAGCCCCCTGGAAGAGCAATACAGGTGGAAACTGGTTATGGTGAACGTCTCCCGTCTATTGATACTCGGCCTCCACGAATTCGCGATTCAGATGCTATCATCGAGGTGAATCCTTGCTCGTACTTTTTGATACATTGCTTTAATGCCATTGATTTGCTTTCAAACCTTACTTAGGTTGCTTCGCGAATAGATTGTCTTACAGGACTCCGGGTACGATGATTCTCCTCCTGGAAATAACATTACAGAGCAGCCATACAACAACCCTTCACAAGAGAATCCCAGAAGAGTAAATGAACATGGAGAAAACACTGCACCAGATGGGCCTGATGGTTTTGAAGGTATGCCATGGTCTTGTAGTGATAGGAATATGAAGCTTGTTGTAAGAAAAGAGCATTGCAGGGATTCTTTTTATGATGAAATAACCGGAAGATATAAGATTTCACCTTTCCTTTCAGGAGACCCTGTTCAAGGTCTTCGTGATTCTAGGGGCAAGACATCTGCATATTCTGGCAGGAAATTTAGCGTTCCTCACGATGAGAGGTATGATTTAATAATAGATGGAATATCAGGAACCATTCTCTGACATATGCCATTTGTAAAGTAAATGGATACCTAAGAAGTTCATGGTGATTTATCTATCAAAAGAAAAATGCTAAATATACAAAAAATATCAACAGCAAAATCAACAGAATGCATTAAAGTGTTGTACATTGATTGTAATGTACAACACTTTAATGCATTATGTTGATTTTGCTGTTGATATTTTCTGTATACCTAGCATTACTCTGATTTATTTAAGCTCATTATATGATAATTTGCTTTGAGAGAGCCCTGCTGGAATGATTTCTAAGAGTACAAAGTTTGAGATTCGAAACTTTTAATTTTGCTAATTTGGTTTCAATGAGAAAGGGAATTGACTAATTCCATCCCCTAATATGCTTTTCCTCCTCCTTAATTAGTTTAAAAATCTAATTCATATAGGGTGTAGAAGGGAGGAATTATTCATTCCCTAAAAGAAAACCTAGTTAAGGGTGAGACCAAAGAATGTGGGGCTTTGACATTCACAAATAACATGCTTCCATGAACCATATAGTAAAAGTACTCGCTGTTGCTCAACCAAAGTGCTGCCATGCTAGAAAATATTTAGTGGTCCTTGAGCACCATGTTTTGCTGCTCTAGACCTAGTTAAAGGTCATCAAACTGTTGTGGTTGACACTTTTCAGGTGTATATGCTATTTTTTCTAAACATCTCCCGCCAAAAAAGGACCACCTTAATAGTTTGACCACTGAATCTGAATATGTTTGCTTGTCTTCCTATTGATTTTTGTCTCGTTAGGACTTATTTGATAGATTGACAATCACAAATACTTACTGATTGTATCATTTGTGGCTATTCTTACGAAGTCCACTTACCAATTTTCACTTTCTATGAACAGGCAAACAAAGAGCCGAGTACCTGATAGATCACCCGTTTCGACACATAGTGCAAGCACACAGGATAAAAAGTTAATTGATGACCAGAAGGAAGAATCTCTAGAAAGTGTTGATGCTAAGCATAGTCCAGTGTCGTCTCCTGTTACTGGTGGGAGTGCAGAAGAGCATGATTTTGACCAGAATGATGAGCCTGTGGCAGCTGATGGAAGCTCAGAAATGGGAAGAGAGGAAGATTTGGATACAACCACCGCTAATAAGCTCAAAAATGAAAATCCAATGCATTCTGTGAAAAAACAAAAGCTAACCTCTAGAGCTGAATCTCCATCCCATCTAGAGCTTGATGAAGGAGAGGATTCCAAGGCTGCAAGAAGTAGTGACTACAGCAGAGCAAGATCAGGAAGTAGTCGAGACTACCAGAACACTGGAGATGGTGTTGATGAGGAAGTTGTTCAAGCTGGACGCTCTAGACACATGGGGATGGGCAAGAGACCCCCAAGTGAAGACGAACGCATTGTCCGAGGTAGAGGCCGTGACGACAGACAAGATATGGAAAGACATAGAGCCCAAATGAAAGGGAAGGAGGATTCCTACTCTCGTAAAAAGTGGGAGTCAAACACGGCACATCATTCACACGTGAAAAATGAAAGCCTTGGTAGGCGAAAAGACAGTGATTCTGATGGAGTCTGGCAAAGGAAAGATGATGATATACAAGGTGGAAGACCTAAAGCTGAAGACACTAGGAAACGCGAACATGGCGATGAAATGGTTTCCAGACACCGGAGTAAGGTACGCGAAAATGAGAGGAGTGATAAAGATGAACATCAAATAAGAAAAGTATTGGAGAATGGTAGTTGGAAGGGTTATCATGATAAAGATTCCCTATTTCGACACAAGGACAGAGATGATAATCTGAAGACTCAAAATGATATATTGGATGATCCCCACAGCAAAAGAAGGAAGGATGAAAGGAGGGAGCATGCTGAGAAAGAAGAAATTTTGCATGTTCATAAAGAAAGTAATAATCGTCGAAAGCGAGAGAGGGATGAGATTTTGGATCAGCGGAAGAGAGAGGACCTACCAAGACTAAGGGATGATGATCAGCATGCCGTCAGACACAACAAAGAAGAGGTCTGGTTGCAAAGGGAGAGGGTCGAACGGCAAAGGGAACGTGATGAGTGGCATAGGCTTAAACAGTCGCATGATGAAAACTTAATAAAGAGGGAAAGAGAAGAAGTTCGGGGAGGCATGAGAAGTGGACGAGTGGTAGAAGACAAAGCATGGGCTGGGCATTCTAGAGTGAAAGAAGAGTATAAAGTGCCTGATAGAGAATATCAAATCAAAGATATAGGGCGGCATACTGAGCAACTTAGCCGAAGGGACAGAGTTGAGAATGAAAGCCTTTCTAGGCATAGAGGACGTGAGGGTGCATATGCACGAGGAAACCAACTTGGTAATGAAGAGAGAAGATCAAGGCAGGAAAGAGGGAGTGCTGGCACTGATCGGCCAGTCGGTGCTTCTGATAACCATAGAGCACAAGAGAAAAAACACAGAGAGAACACAAGGAAGAGTAAGGAGTCTGACATCACTGATCGCAATTCCTTACCCCCTTCAAGGAGGAATCGAGGAGACCACGGTGGTCAGAGAAGCGAGCGGGTACGTACATCTCTGGACACAATAACATAAAGTACTTAGAAGGAAAACATTCTTTCCAAAAAGTCCAATTACCATGAAATGAGCTAATACTTCTGAAAGGTCACATAATCATCTGATAGTTGATACTTGGTTGTCTCGGACTGTGGGAAACCAACAAACCCGTGTTCAGATTTCCTGAGTAAAACAGGTTGTGAAGTGTTCTCCATTATCTGTGGAAAAATGTATGAAATAGTGTAAAGTAAATGAATTTTCTATTAGGCTTTGATCTAATCATGGTTGCTGACAAATGTTACTTCAATGCCATGGGTTTGGAACATGATTTGGGTACAGGCATTGGCATGGTGATTCACACTTTGATCCGATTCTCATGCAATGGCTTGGTTTTAGCGGAAACTCGACAGCAACCCAAACATAATCATTTAGCAATATTGAAATGTTAAATATTTACATATAAATGGAAATGCATCATGACTGTCCATTGTTATAAAAATGTATTTGCTCCTAAAGTTCCGGAGTCTTTGAAGAGCATAATGAGTCTCATTATGTGCTGGTAGATGACACCTGTAGGTATATTGTTGTCTTTTAATTTTTTTACTGAAATGCTTGGTGCCTCTTTTCTACTGTACATCTTGGTCTTCATTTCATTTTTAAAATCTGTTTTTCAAATCCATACTCCAATCGCAGAATCTGAAGTTGGAATGCTTTCTCATTCCTTTCAATTTTTCAAATCCTGCTTTCACTAAAATATAGACTACATTTCTTGGGTTGGAACACATTTGTTCTTAGAGTCATTTTGTTACAGTTTTTCTATTTCTTCTTAGAGTCATTTTGTTACAGTTTTTCAATTTCTGTATCTTTTAGCAACTCTCTCTTTATGGTATGAAAAGAGGAGCCTATCTTTTCATGATTTTGCTTGAGCATATGTTGCATATCTGATAACACATCTTGAGAATATTTCTGTCTGTCAACTTGCTGAAAACATATTATTTCCTTTTAGGGAAAGAGCTCTAAAAAGGTGGCAAGTGTCTAAATTGAAAGTGGTTGTAGCGTGCAATTGGCATAATAGCATGAGAGACATTTACCAAAACTAGAGATAAAAAAATTGAAGTACAATATTAACTTTGGAGCTTGTGTAGCAAAACTGTGATTGTGCATTAATGATAATGGTCTAGTAAACATGTGTGGCAGTTACCGCAGCGACTTTAGAAAA
Organism: Iris virginica; assembly: GCA_025631175.1. Taxonomy (NCBI): domain Eukaryota; kingdom Viridiplantae; phylum Streptophyta; class Magnoliopsida; order Asparagales; family Iridaceae; genus Iris; species Iris virginica. The sequence continues at coordinate 12,400 of JAOTQG010115113.1, forward strand.
GTAATATAACCATTCTTACAAATATATTTGCTTTTGATAATGATCCATGCAGTAACGTAGCTCAATAAAGCTGAGTGTATGGGTATTTGGAATATCTGTTTTGCTCATTTTGACTCGCCAACAGTTGACCTTTTCATGCTAAATGGCACTGTTGTTCTGGAACACCGATTTCAGGGTTTGAGAATACTTAATTTGAAAGCATGATCTCAGATTACCTTTGACTCGTTTGTGATGGTTATTTTGCTCATTCTGAGTCACCAACTTACATCATTTGATACGAAATCGATTAATCATTGTACATTTTTATTCTGGACCACTAATTACATGAATCAACAGTACTTAGTCTGAGAACAGGACCTCACATCACTTATATTGTTTCCATTATAGTTCTATTTTAGGGTTTAAGTGTCTATGGGAATCTTTTCTGAGCAACTTTTGGCCACCCTTTTCAATGCCACCTCCTGCTTCCTGAAAATCATCTGCTATTCGCCATTCGCCCTAGTGTTTGAGTATGCTATGCTATGTGAGCCTCTCTATGATGCTAAAATAATTTATTCTTTTTATTTCTTCAAAATTGAAGAGCAAATGGTAGACTCTAGTTTTTCATTTTCCGTGTAAAAGATTATGCTTGTGTTGTTATTTTACCTTGTAGTAAAAGGAGCATCATATATGGTAGAAGCACAAAGAGTCAGAACTGCTAGAATTTTTGCAATCAAACTGACGGGAAGATGTCTTACTAATTAAAGAATGGCAATAATCCATATGAAACAGCTGTTGAGGCTAATCATTCTACATGTTAAGATGTGTTGCCTTCTCTTTCCTCGTTTATATTACTCTTTTGAATTTCGTTTTTATTATTACTAAAACAATATTAGGAGATTGTTGGACCAGGGTCATGCATCCTAACCTAAACCTACTCTTTGTAGAGTTATCTGTTTTCACTATAATACTTCTATTGTAGCAGATGGTAAACACTCTTAACTGTGTTATGCTCCATAAATGTCAAATTGAGAGTACTGCGGCATAGGTCAGTGTCTACGCAGATATATATTACACAGTTTCCGTGACATGCTCAAATTTGAACCTACTACATAGGTCAGAATCTTGTAACAAGTACGATAAAAACGGATCTCTTCTCTTAATCATTAGCTCCTGAAATTAGCGCATGAGAAGAAAGCTACAGCTGTAAAAACTATGCGTTATAATACTTATTAAAGGGTTATAATTATTTTCGCTTGAGATTCAAAGAGATACACTAGTGATTCATTGTATATGTTTTCTTTATTTAATGTCCGTTGAAGTAGTAGTTGTTTTTTTTCGACATCTACATTGAAATTAAATTTGTTCTTATAAGGTGTTTTGTTTCTTTGACAAAATCTCTTTCATTCTTGTTTCACTGTATACTTTGATCATACCCAGGCTTTGACTAAGACTAGGTGCTCCTTTAGGGCAAAATATGCGCTTGCTACTGGATAAGTTATCAATGTTCATTGTGTAACACCACTATGAAACTAGATGGGCATCCCTTTAAAGTATTCTTCTCCATGCATTGAGAAAATTTAGATTAGTTACAGCGAAGTGTCTGTTGCACTGCAGCAGCAATCTTTGAATATATTTGCTCTCGCTAATAGGCAAGGTTTCCTTTTTGCAGAGCTCATCTGTTTTACACTTTTACTATAGGGTGAACTTTTTCTTGCTCCTGGCTTCAGTGAAGATGACTTTATCTGAACAATTTCTCCTACTATTACTTGTGAGCATGAAGGTTATCTAACCAAGTTTCTCTAATAACTATAACTTTTACATGATACTGCTCCCCTCTACTTTATGAAAACACTTGTTGAAGCAGCCAATCATTATATCCTGTGATTACTTGCTGATGGAGCATGGACTCCACCAAAAATAATTCTTTCATAATTGCATAAGCAACATGGTATTGGGTTTACATCAATTTCCAGCCAGGGACCATTTCATGTGCTATACAATCTGGTAGGCATAATCAATTTTATAAGAGGATATTGATTAAGTAGTAAAGCAGATTGCTGTTCCTTTTACTGAGATATGTAATCTCTCCTTTGTAGCACTATTTTTGCCTTCATTTTTTTCTCATTTCCTATATGGGTTTTTGGCGCAGCCACATCATTTGGATCTGGCAAGAAACTCTCATACTTTTCCTCAATTTTTGTTTTTGCCTTAATTTAGGTGAGCCTGAGAGGCATGCATGAGCAAGGTAGTGGTGAGCACGACATCCCTGTGAATCGTCAAACCTCCAGAAAACATAAGGAAGATGCTTCATCGGATGATGAGCAGCATGACTCGAAGAAAGGTCGTTCCAAATTGGAACGATGGACAAGCCATAAAGAGAGGGATTTTACTGTAGGCATAAAGCCATCAGCTTCCACGAATGTGAAAGAGATTGATAGATATAATGACGGGCCTTCCTTAGTCAGCAAAGTTCCAGATGAGTCTTCCAACGCGGAAGAAATGATTGAGAATTCAGAACCCCAGGCTGAGCTGAGGGATGTTGGCCTTCCGGAGTTTAAGAATGATGATTCGAAACCAGCTGAGGATAAAGATAAACACTTGGACACAGTTGAGAAGTTGAAGAAGCGAAGCGAGCGCTTCAAGCTTCCAATGCCAAGTGAGAAGGAAGCGTTGACGATAAAAAAGATGGAAAATGAACCATTGCCTTCAGTCCAAGTTGAAACTCTTGCAGACTCAGAGGTCAAGCAGGAGCGACCCACCCGGAAACGGAGATGGACTAGCAGCTAGCTGTATGGTCAAGAAAAGGGTTTTCATGCAATGCAACTGCCTCAAGTCTCCAAGAGTTCAACAGATTGCTGTACGTGATCTTCTTGTGGGCATGTCTAGCCTGGTGTTACCATATTCCTTACCTACATTTTATGAATTTGTTACCATGCTGGGGCCATTTACGTTTCTTTCTTTAAAGTTCTATGTATATACCATGATGAGGAAAATGTAACATTATACTGGCCGGTCATGGTGGCACAGAATAATCTTTTTTTGACAACGTTGATTGATAGTGTACTATTACTAAACATTGTACAATAGGTGTGATGGGGGTGTCATAATAGCCCTTACCTTGTACGTGGATCTGGCTTGAATGAAGGGCTGGTGCCCGAGAGAAGTTTGCTGGCTGGATGTGTTGCTTCTAGCTTCTCTGTAACATTGTAGCTGACACTGGCAGGGTTAGAGGACTACAAGATATGCCATTTTTGAGAGGGAAGAGTTGCAGGTACGCTTCGAGAGGAGAACTTGTTTACCTGCTTCACAGTATACACGATAGAATTGTTGTATCATAGAGGGAGGCCGTCTCATTTTCCTTTGTGTCTGGTACAGAGCTTTGAAAACATGATCTGTTAGTTGTTCAACACTTGAACTACATGTTAGATGAACATCTGAGTATTACTGAAGAATAGAAGTTATTAACATTTACAGAGATTATTCTATACGAGTGAATGTTTATGTCAAAGTTCCTGAAATTTTATTCAAGTGAATACAGTTCCGCTGAAGAGATGATAATCATGAATTAGACGATTTATAGCCTTGTCAACTGTGCTAGACAGTGATGCAGTTTTCTGTGCTACTGGTTTAGTTGAGCTATTCCTTTCGCGTTAATGATATACTCCTTCATTCCGTTTCGTTTTAATTATCTTGAAAGTCACATTTTTTCATCACAATATGGACAAAGTCAAAGAACGTGAAGCCTGGGGGTAAAATAAATTCATAAAATAGCAATCCGATTTTCTATCACCTAATTGGTGTCGATTAGTAAATTTTTAGCACAATGAAGTAATTTTTTTTTCTTGTGTAAAAATCCAATGAACTACTAGAATGTACATTTGATTCAATATGAAATATTTTCGCAGCTACTAGCTAATAAAGGCCCTTACATTACAAATCCAACACCAGTTTTCGTCGAAGACGGACGTGACTAAATACTGTTTCTAAAAATTTCAATTCCATTTTAATGTTGATATTTTGTTATTTGTGGCCCCTAAATTTTGCACCCTTTCATGATCATATAACCACCGATTCATTGCGATAATGGAATTTTTAAATGGGCAATTATTAAAAATGATTCATATACTGAAATAATATTTGAGAACAAAATTTTAAACTCAAAATTGCTCAATTTTGGTTCTTATACTGAAAAATTAAACGCAATCGATTATAAATTTTAATTTCGGTCCAATTATATTTTGGAATAGAAATAAGCATGCATAATACTTGATAATGACTAAAATAAAAACGTCAAATTCACTCATTTTCTCTGTCAGATCGACTTATTTTCTTCATTCTCTAAAAGAAGAATTAAAAAAAGATGGAAAAAATGAGTGAATTTGATATTTTTTTGCGCCGCTATTAGCAAAGATCATGCATGTTTATTTCTATTATAAATTTAATTGGATTAAAACTAGTTTAGTATCGATTGTACTTAATATCTTCGATACATTAATCAAAATTGAACAATTTTAAATTTATAAATTTTTTTCTAAATATTTTTTCAGTACAGAATCATTTCTGCAACTTGGCCCGCTTTAAATTTCTCAGTGCTCATAATCGTATAATCACCATGACATTAGACCTTTAACATTTGTGCATTCATAATATCATTAAATTATAACACCAATTGTAGATTCTATGACCACAAAATTACATTCTTCTCGGCCACTGCTCCGTCCTATACTGTCGCACCAGTTTCCCCACCAACATCTACTGCCGCGCCATTTCTCCACCAGCATCTAACATGGTACCAGTTTCATCACCAGTATAAGCACCCATTTCTCCTCCGGTACCCACACCCAGACCCACACCCGCTCCCGCCCCTAGGCCCAAGGAACTACATTGTCGGAGATAGCTTTGGCTGGAGCGTCCCAAATTCTGGCGGCCCCACCACCAACCGCACATGGGCATCCGACAAGACTTTCGTGGCCGGCAACATTCTAGGTAATCTCTTGAATGAGTTTCTCTTTTGCTATGTATGTTATTATTTCACTTGGGTATTTCGTCGAACACAGTGTCAGCAACCAATCAACCCTCACCTTATTTCTTGACTTATTACTTTGCGAACCAAGCACACAGCTTTTAACTCGTGCAACACCACATCCACGGCCATCCGTGCTATTCTCCACCAGGCCAGCAAGAATCACTCTAACTGGCGGTTCCCACTCCTACTGTCCTACATATGCACCTTTTCCCCAACATTTGTAGTCTCGGTCGACAACTAGCAATCAACGTCACCGGCTCCGCCACCCCACCCCACCTTCTGTGACGTCCACCACCAGTTGCATCAGTTGTTCCTAATCAATATTTCCCTTCGCTCCTGACTTGACGACGTGGGGGGCAATTTATGGAGGTTGCTGCTTGTCGAGAAACTATTCATTCCATTGCTACATCTTTGTTCCTTTGTAATCATTGCTCCTCCTTAAATCAAAATTTTCCTGTGGTCCAGTCTCTCTATCTCTCTCCTACAAACATACCACTTGGGAATTTTCACCCTCGTACTCAGCTTTTGGTTTAGTCTGCAATCCATACTTACTCTGAATTACAAACTTCTTCTGACAACTGTTTTTTTGCTTCTCTTTCATTTCGTTTGCAGCAAGTGCTTACGTTGTTGCCGATAGAACCCCGTTTTTGGACATTTATAGAGCTTGGAAGCAAACTGTAGGTAATCCTTTTCTTCACACTGATGAATTTTTCTCTATGCCACAGCCTAAATTTGTTACTTTATTTTTATGCAAAATGTCTGATATTTGGGGTCTTTGAACAAAGTGCTCGATGGAATGTCTGAAACTCACGTTGTTGCTAATAATGCTATGTGTGATTTTCTGCAATTTTATTTAAGTAATTTACTGATATGTGTGTCATCTGATGACCAAAGTGGTTAATCAATTATGTGATGTTTGGAGTATTTAGCACTGCATTTTGAGACTCTCTTCCTCGGTAAAACAATTAATGGAGTATATGAAGTTCAAATGCATTGGTTGGAGAATATGAAGTTTTATGCATCTATAGCTAATCAACTTGCATTCTCATGGCTTTTGGTGCCAATTTATTGCAATATCCTGCTGTAAGAAGAGAAGATAATGTGCCTAAATATTAGAAACAGATTTATCTTTGCAATTGTATGGCGAATTTCTCCGGGGAACACCAAAGACCATTAGATGATTAGGGAAAGGAGAGCTTTTAAGTACAGAAGAAAAGTTATTGGGAAGTACATGAAGCTGTTAAGTGCAGAAGAATTGCAGATGTTCATTCATCATGTTTTTCCTCTTTTCTTATCCACACCCTTAAAGAAACAAATCATGCATTCTGCACCACTTCTTTGTAAGTTTCTATATTTTTCTGGCAACATCAGTTGTCCTAGTTCAATTTCATGTTTGTTAACAGATATTCCTCTTCTGGTTTCGCATATTTCCTCCCACTATTGCATTGTTAGGGAATGCTGTCTCTTGGATTAGTTGGAATGGTTCTTTTGGATTATAGTCTTTTTTGATTGCGTCCCTGGAAAATTGAAATTTAAAAGCGTAGGTAGCACAGAAAGAGATTATTAAAAAAAGGTATATAAAAAAGGTATACCCGGACTAATTGATTACTGTATCTTTATATTGTGGGCCTTAGCATTACTTCATTACACACTTCATATATCAACAAATTTGACCAAACCCTTACAGCTAGAACATTAGGTCTGTTGAGTATGAGAAGGTATTCAACAAAAGGTTCAAAACAAAATCGGCATTTATCACAGGGGGTCTGTTATCATACTCCTTCTGTAGTTGCCCAGTTGCTCCAACTCCCAATGCCTTGAGAACACAGTGATTCCCCTTTTGCATAAGTGTCCATACAATTGATCCTATAGTTGTAGTAGGCAGGCACCCACCTGAAGGTGTTTCAGTCAATGTCAATGGCAAATTGCTCGCCTTTTAAATAGTAAGACACCGGTTAATGATGCGATGGGAGAAGGAGAAGTTTTTCTTTTTGTCTTTTCATCAATGCTGTCCATGCCCAATCTCAATAGACAACCTACTCTTGAAAGCCTTCTTCCCTCAGTAAATGTGAGACGATTTTCATTATCTTCCCCTGTCGTATTGAGTGGCTGAATCACCTCTTTGTTTGTCGAGATGACAGGTGTCGTAGTGCTAAGTGATCCCATTCTTTGGACCACATACATAACTGACTCCCCACCAATTAGGCGGACGACAGTTGAGAACGACTTCCTGAGAGATGAATGCCTATTTGATGCCACACGACTTCATTCCTCTTCCCTTCCGTCCCTTTGACCTGCTACTCTAGTGGAAGAAATCTAATAGGACTTGCCGGAGAAATTCAGAGTCGAGTAATTTTCCCAATAAGGTGAGGGTGTCCGCAATCGTAGTTGTTGCTCTTTTTTGGTCTTCCTAGATTTTTTATATATGGAGTTGCTGTAAATTGTTGGGGTGCCCGTCCTGTCTAATGACAGTGCCTTTTGCCTTCCCCCATCTATACTAAATGTGTCAATAATCTCTGCCACCTTATGAATGTTCTCAACTTCTATTAGCTTATTTGGGTCAGTTTTTGCATCTAATTCTGTAATTTAAACCTAAAAATGGTCTACTGCAAGCAGTGTCTTAGCCCCAAAAAAGGTGTCGAGATGGGGGCAAAGTTCAAAACTGTTTTGTCTGAAAAAGTTTGAATTAAATCTGATGCTTCCTTATTAACAAAAACTAAATTGAAATTTTCAGACTTTATTTAGCGCAAATGTGTGGTGGATCAATTTTTCTTCCGTAATAACTGCAATACTGGGCTCATTTCCTATATGAAAATGTTTGCTAATGTTACTACATAGTTATAAGAAAATGCAAAAGGATCGGTTCGTAACCAATTAAAGTAAACGTTGAATAGTTGGCTCCATAATCAACAGTTAGTTCAATAGCTACACATCATACCCATTAAATTTTCTTGATAGTTTTTCACTTTGTGTATTAATATGCAACCCATATAGCCTCTGACCCATTCTCCTTCCCTGTTTAGCAAAATGCCTGGAATAGCACCGCTGTGGTTCTCTTTAGCACTCCCATTAGTGTTAAGATTTATATTACCTGTCGGAGTAGATACCTGACACGTAGCACTGTTGCTGAGTGCAGAAGCCCCCTCAAGCGCGGAGGGTGTGTGTGTGGGAGGTCCATCATTTGCAAGTTTCATACCCCAGTAAAGCAAAGATGATAGTTTCGTAGTTTGCACCATTCCATTCTAATTGAAAGAGCAAGTCCAACGGCAGTAATCAAAATGGGACATCAAATAGTCATTTAATTACTGCTATAGTATTGTGATACCCCATTTGATGTTCCTGGACTCCAACCATAAACATCTAAATAATAATAAATAAAAGTATAACTTAATCAATTCATTACATTAATGTAACTTAATTAATAATATAATTTATTTAATATAAGTAAATTAAAATAAATATTAATTAAAATCCAATTAATATAAAACCTAAAGGCAATATTAACATAAAACTCATAACCCAAAATTAAAATCCAAAGCCAAGCCACAATTAAAATTCAAACACAAATTAACATAAAGCTCAAACCCACTATTAATATATAAAGCCCAAACTTAAACCCAAATCCAAATTAACCTATATTAAGCCCTAATTCTACTTCTCTTCTACGACTGAAGCTCACTCCCTCCCAAGGTAGTTAAAATCCCGATTTAAATCGCAAAATCGTACGATTTTACGATCCTAGGGTAAGGAATATAGTTAAATCGGTGCAGAATCGCAGCAGGCCTAAAATCGCTAGAATCGCGAGTTAGGATCGTACGATTTTGGTGGGATCGTACGATCTTGGCCGGTTCGAATGATTCTAGGGCAGGGTCAAAATTAGCGCAAAACCCATCGATTCTGGGTCGGGTCGCATCGGATCAGGTATAAAAAGGAGCCCAACGTCGGATCTGATCGCTAGAGAGAGATAGAGAGAGAGAGGGAGGGAGAGGCAGAGAGAGAGCGGAGTATACCTGGTAAGTTTCTCTTTATGAGGGCTTGAAATCCCGGAGGCAGAGAAATAGAATCGTATGGTTAAATTAGGGCAGGAACTAAGGCTGAACACTATTATAAGTTAACAAGTTTACACTTACACCCCCTTATCTATTAAACTTTAACAATTATGCAATTAAACTTTTAGATTTATAAATTAATCTTAGGTTTAGTTAATTTCTTGTTCTTATATGTATTAGGTGTCATAATATTTCTATTGATATATGTATTATGTGTTATAATATTTAATTTTAAGAAGTTCGTAAATCTTACGATTTTACGATCCGATTTTACGATTCCGATCTTACCCCCCCTTTCCGATCTTACTTAAGATCCCAATTTTGACTACCTTGCTCCCTCCCCCCTCTTCCTCTTTGCTCGCGAGATACTGTCTCTCTCTCTCTCTCTACCGTTCTCTCTCTATATCACTCATCCTCGTTCCCTTCCAAAAACTCTCCCTAAATCCATTGTTTCTCTTTCATCTGCCCTAATTCCAGCTTCAAAAATAAATTCACAATAAATCTCACCTTTGATTTTTTGTGGAGAAGCTCAGATTTGTGAAAGAATTCGTCCTTGTGAAGAAA
>JAOTQG010115114.1:0-11378 GCA_025631175.1 Iris virginica
TAGCCACTCTATGTCCCCCCCCCCCCCCCCTTTGCATTAAAATCACATCTCTCCATTTTCTCTTTTTATTTGAAATCCAATAATGAAACTCCACCAAAAACTTGGTTGTACTTTTGATGTGTCAATAAACGAGACTATCTAAGATCCGCAGCTTTACTGCTGTAGCTGATGGAGCATCCATTGTATCAATTCGTTTAACTGTTGCTGCATTGATTTAGCTCCAATATGACTATTGTGAATGTGCTGCAAGAATGGTGATTTGATATAGTAAAGTTTACCGTGTTTGTTGGTTTCCTTAGTCATTATTTAACATGCTTATTGGGTAATTTCAGTTTAACATGAACTTAGTTGTGATTATCTCTTAAAAATGCTTAAAGCTTTATATTTTATCTATTTCTAGGTACCATAGTCTGAAGCATGTTGATGAGCGACATAGACATAGATACGAGGTAAATTGGCGTGTTGTACAAACAGATGAGTGACTTGTAATTGGATCATGCGTGCTTGGGGTATTGTTGTTCAGGTTAAGATGTATGGTGCAGGTTAATCCGGAGGTGGTTGGCAGTTTAGAAGAAGCTGGCTTAAGTTTTGTTGGGAAGGATGAAAGTGGGCAGCGAATGGAGGTTTACTAATCATAAATTTTATGCTCAAGAAAAAGAAGCAAAATTTTGCCTTCACTATCACTCTTTGCTGACTGTGCTTATTCACTTTCCTCTTCTTTCTTTTTTTCTAATGCAATGTATTCCCCACATGTTTGCAGATTCTAGAACTTCCAGGTCATCCCTTCTATGTGGGTGTGCAGTTTCACCCTGAATACAAGTCACGACCAGGGAGACCTTCACCTGTTTTTCTAGGTATTTGTCGATTGTAGTAGTTAGTACAGCGAAATTAACTACTCAGGGTCATAAATCTCTATGCATATACTAATTATGATGCAGAGCATTGCGTGTGCAACATCTGCTGCTGATTCTTTCAAGATTAGATCATAACCAATATTTAATAGAGAATTGCTAACTCGTGAAATTGCAATGGCCTCCATTTGTTTGTTTGTATTTTTAAAATTTCATAAACCTTGCTAATCATCGGTGGGCTCATTGCTGGCATTCTTCTTTGAATCATACAATTGCGTACCATTGTTCCATGTTAGTACGGTTGTGCATCCATTGTATTTATCAGACCATTTTTCCTATCAGAGATACCTTATATTTGAAACTTAAGACTTATGCTTTCATCTTCTTATGTTTAGGAAACAAGTTGTGCATGTTTCTGATTTTGGATTTAGTTAAACTAAATTCTCATTTGAGTGTCTAGGATGTAGTTCTCTGATATGAAAAAGCATTTTTCCTTTATCGTGTGATAAAATATACAGACTTGAAACGAGTTTTCCCGGTTATATCTATGTTAAGAGTCTATGTGCCCTCTTGAAGCTGGCTTGCCCTCAACTTATCCTCTCTTTCTTTCGGCATCTCAATTATTATTCAATTGCAGGCCTAATAATGGCAGCAACTGGAAAGTTGGAAGCTTTCATGAAGAAACACCAGAATGGAAGTTTGTGAGGATGTTATCATTCCTAAACCACACTCTTTCCAGGTACTTGATTTTAAGAGTGGGGGAAGGCCTTTCAACCTGCAAAGGTCAAATAAGTATGAACTTTATGGCTTTCTAGGGTGGTTTTCTTGCGCTAATGCTTGTCTACTCTTGGAACAAATCCTTAATTTTGTGGGTTTCGGCTATTAATTTGGTATCTCAACCAAAAGCAACCAGTAAGAATAGCCCCTCAGCATGCAATTCTTATAGACTGTTGGTGCCAAAACAATGAAGTTAAATAATTATCAGCAATTTTGTAATTTCCCTGCCTTTCTTCTTTCACCTAGCTAGAGCGTCACTTTTAACTTTTGTGCGTGTAGGAAAGAAGATTTTGTATGCCAATGAAACTCAAAGTTAGGAGCGTGTAAATTGTAATGGACACGGGGGATATGCAAGGTCAAAGTGCAACTAACCCATATGAAGCTCCGAGAACCTACCTTCACTTGAACATCATGATTTGGCACTCAAACACCTATGATTGTAGTGTGATGTTAGGGTTTTGATTGGAAATGTAAGTTGCATGATATGGCATCAATATCTCCAGAATGTCGAAGAGTCCTCCTTTACACTGTGGCAGACTACATTGTCAGTGGTTAAGGTTCTGGAAAGATTATGTGGTAATTTGACTTCTTTATTAGACTTTATCAGACTTCTTTATTAGACTTCTGGAAAGATTATGTGACACTTTATTACAATATTTCCAAGATAGTTTCTCAAATCTTAAAAGGACATTGTTTTGTATCCTTAGGTTTTGCATAGTTTATGTTACCTCTTTTGTTACAATGTTTAACATTATAGATAACAAGAGATATGGTTGCTAATATATGGGATACATCCATCCTATTTTGCAGGATTTGTTTCAAATTAATGCACCACAGGTTACAATGACACATCAAAAAGATATATAGTACTCCCTCCGTACTAAGATGAGTGATACTATTTGTTCTTGATCACTTATTTTTGGGAAGGAAGAAATGATGTTGGCTCATGTGGTAATTTGACATTGAATTGGGTGAAAATGAAAAATGATTCAAGTAACTGATCTCCATTGATTGGGATTAATGTAGCGTTGTATGACAAAATCTTTAATTATTTAAAAATATTATTATAGACTCATAAATTTTCCAAGGAAGTCTCCGGTATTTACAACAACGCAACTTCTCTCAAAAAGAAAGAATTGAAAGCAAAAAATGTGTGTATGTGTATCAAGAAAATCGAAATGGATGCAAAATTGTGAAAAGCAGATCGAAAAATAGAGCCGGTCAACCGATTCGTGTGATCATTTTTAGACTATTTGTACTGAAGATATGAAATCTGTCTTTGAAGCTTGAGTTGCTCGTAGAAGTTAGATATGAACTCTTCTGCTTTCATATCGATCCCTTCTTCCTCCTCCTCTTCCAACAATTGGGTAACATTATCACCTTCATCTTCAATTTCATCTTCGTGTTCTCCGTTTGTCAAGAAACTCTTTCGAGCTCCATCGTTGTTGTAGTAATTAAGTAGGTCCGTATTTTTTTCATCATCAAAATCGTAATCAAAATCAACCGCCGGGGTAATGCAAGGTAGGTGGAATCGCATCGAATTAGGACGGTGCATCTTAACATGAATAACGGGGGTATCGTCGAATGAGAACTGGCGGTCCCCGTAGTAGAGGGCACCACGACGCCGGCCAGATTGTTCGCTCTGACGTAGGGTCTTGATGAACTTGGGTAAATGCATCATCATGAGTCTTCTCTTGTGCATGAACACTCCACCTTTTCTTGCCCATAGAAGGGCAAAACGTAGAATGTTCCACGCTTTACGAGCTGCATTCGACGATGTTTTCTTCTGCATTTTAGTAAATTCTCGACTCAATTCAACTCAACTCAGTCGTACTTCTTCGGTTGGTTGATAACTTCGACTGTCGACTCGGGTTTTTAGTGGAAAACAGGACTGATCAAGGGAAAAGAAAGTGGGAGAAATGTTTTTCAGGTTAGTTTTTGATGAATTAATAGGGTGGAGAGACAGAAGCTTTATATAGTATGATCGATGAGATTGTGTGTGGGCTTATAATGTACGGTGGGATGACAATACGCGGAGTGTCTGCGGGGAGAGAGGTTCGGAAGAGAGAGAAAGTGAAGGGTGGGTAGGTGCGGAAAAATTAAACAAACTCGTCCGGGAACAAGGCTGTACGCGGCCTGGTTACAGCAAGCTGGGCAGTCTCCATTTTCCCATTGTGCCCTTGCACCTAAAAACCTGTTGAAAATTTTCTTTAACTATTAACTAGTTTGAATAAACTTAAAAGAATCTGAAAAGAAATAAAGAGGATATTTGAAATTAAATCCAATAATAGTGAGAATATGAAATGAGATATGCAATTATGCAAATTTTCATAAGATAAATTTCGCCTCTGTTAAGGTGCTTACAGAATCGGTACATCTATCTCCCAAGATACAACGTTTTTTCACAATCTTCATCGTCAGCACTACGGAGCACTGCCGTACGAACCAAACTAAACACACTTTTCAAACGGAGAACAAAAAATTAAAGAGAAGAAGGAACTCAAAAATTTGGAGGAATATACTGTTAATTTTTGTATGTCCTGCAGTCTGGTACTACCCTGTTTATATAGAAGTTAACGTGCCTTTTATGAATAGTCAATTAGTCATGACTGTTAGAACTTCAAAAATGTAATGATCGTTTACAATTCGAACGAATTTCTGACGAACGGACTGTTCTGCAAGGAGTTAACTAACGTCTGTTAACTACCTAACGAACAAACGCGAATGTTCATGTGAGTGACATACATTTCGTTAATTTCAGACCGACAGAATATAACGGACTAACGGAGCGATGTGAGTGATGGTCAAAATAGTCCAATGGCTCCTGCCTCTTGGCGATGACGCGACGTGCGAAGTGCGCCATTAAATCGCCACGTCGCACTACGCGATGCGCGCGTTGTAGTGCGAGCTTCCCATGTGATTTTTAATTTGGATAAGGGAACCATATCTTACTTAGGGTCAGATCAGGAATGCGATATATGATGATATATGGTGATATTGTACTGTTCACTATTTGAATATGAGATGATATGAGTGATATGAGTTTATGAAATAAAAGACTAAATTGCCCTTATGATGTGAAAGGTTTGAATGTAATGTGAGGAGAGAGAATGTGATGTGAAAGATTTAAATGTGAGGAGAGAGGAGAGAGAATATGATGTGAAATGTTTGAATTGATTTGTGAGAGTGTATGAGTAGAGGAAATAAATGAAAAGTGTTTGATATGTATTTGTGATATTGAGTGATATTTGAGTAAAGATAATGAAAATATATGAAATATGTTTGAGGTTGAGATATTCAAATATTATGATATATCTGACTCGTGATCTGAGCATTATAAAGAGCCATGTAAGTTTTTCTCTTTATCAATGTGGCTCACTTTAATCATATTTTTCAATTCACGCTAAATTGAGTTTGACCAATTTAATATTTAATGATGTTCACTATTTTTTGTGATAAAAAATATTTAATAATTTAGTTAAAAAATCATTGGGACCCACTTAAAATTGAAAAAATTCAATTTTTCCGACAAAATTAATTGGAAAATGCTAAATATTCATTAAAAATCAACAGTCAAATCAACAAAATACATTAAAATATTGTATATTGATTTTATTAAATTTTTCCTGTTTACATAACATTAACCAAACCTCTAAAATTTCTGACATTCGTGGTTAAAGTTGTTTCAAAATTTTGACATCATCAGTAGTTAAAGTTATTTAATTTGTGCGATAGTATTTTAGCCCTAATATTTCAACGAAGCCTAATTGGTCCTTTCGCCTTATAAAACTTTTCACCACCCCCATTTTAAAACGGAAGGACTAGTAAAGAATTTATATACAACATCATGCAAGAATACATGAATTTGATTTTCGATATGATTTTGATGTAGATAGTCCAATTTATATGATAGCTGAAATTTTAAACAGAGAGCTGCATCATAATGCATTGCACAACAAGGCTAATTTGGTCATTCGTAATGATTGAAGGAGAGAAAGAGAAGGTTCCTTTCGTAGAGAAATTCCTGGAGGAGAGTAGGCTTTTTAAGTAAACGCTTTAATTTGTTTTTTTTTTCCTTCTAAATTCCCTAAACAGGTGGGGTGGGACCCTATACACTTATGTCTGTTTTCTACTCTACCGTGTTCTTAAAAATTAAAATATAACTTATTTCAATTTTTTTTTTAAAATTATAACTCTTCAGGAAGAAATCTTAAATAGAATAATGACCCGACCCGACCCAACATATTAAATACTAGTATCAATTTTATGCTACATTATTACCATGTTTTAAAATAAGATGCAAATACTTATTAATGGTACGCTTGCTTTTAAAAGTGAAAATTTTGTGCTTTAATAATATAAAAGTAGTACTGAACTGAACATGACATGAATTCACAAATAATTAAATCGAATACAATAAAGTCAGATTTAAATACTATATGCTACAGTATTTACTAATATATCATTTTTCAGCTTTAATTATTATCATCAAACAAATTTTTTTTTTTTTTTTTGGTAAGGTCCTCATGGCCAACACTAATAAACTATTTTATAGTATATGGTTTGAACTCTGGAGACTTTGACATAATTAATTAAATTTTTTTTTTTTTTGTCTAAGTCCAGGTGTCCGGCCACTGGCCGACTAATTCTGTTTGAGGCGGGTCTTGGGGTTAAGATTTTAAACCTCTCCCAACATAGTTGCGGGGGATCAAACCGTAGTCCTCCCTTCCAAATGTAGCCCCTGACACCACTGTACCAACTGCTCGTTGGTCATAATTAATTAATGGGTATAGTATATATTAGAGGCTCGAAAGGTGACAGTCTTTTAAGCAGGAAATAATAATGATCAAATTGCGTAGCCATATGTTTGGCAGGAAAATACTGATCAAGTGCCCGCAAGGCAACTTACTTGAAAACCACTCAATACCGAAATTTTATCTTTAAATTTTTTATGAGTGGAAAGTGATCAAATATAAATTATAAATATTGTATAAATGTATAAATTTGTAGAATTTTAATATTTTTTTATTAATTTTAATATATTTTAGTTTTTTCTAATATTAAATTTTAGTTTTTTTTTTTTTTTTTTTTTTTTTTTTTTTTTTGTAATATCTTAGTAAGACCATGTTGTATCTTATTACATTTTTGTTGTATCTACGTATCTTTGTTATTTTTTGTACGATACAATAAAAATATAACTAAGACACGATAAAAATGTATTAAGATACAACTGATTTGCACGTTTATACAATATTTATAGTTCGTAGCGGAATATGTCCGTTTAATATATTTATTGTATATTTTAACCGAATGTTAGACCAAAAAAATGTTAAATATTTACGGTTAGATGATCATGTTAAGGGTAAAAAATGAGTTATGATTTCAAGTTTTGGATTTCAGAGCGTTGGGACATCCTGAAAAGCGCTACAGCGTTGATTGTGAGTTCTTCTAACAAGTCTGTTAAAAGTTGTAGTGCGCTAAGACGCCCGGACCAGCGCTGGGACGCTCGAGCGCTGGGACGTCCAAACAAGCGTTGGAATGCTCTGAAATGACAGTTTTCCTTCCCGACTCTTCGGGATATTGGTATGAGCGCTGGAACGCCCACTGAAAAAGGACGGTTGTGACCGTTGAGAATAAGTATGTCTTGGCCTATAAATTCAGTGATTTCAGTAGTGTTCAAACACACTTCAACATACTCATTTCTACTCTCTCTCACTCTACAACTCTTTTTCATTCTTAAGGAAGAACACCGATAGTTGCTGATCGTCGTTCTTCGGGTGCAAGTCTAATCCTAGAGGTGGAACGCCATTAATCTTTAAGCAAATAGTGGGGGCGTTTATCACTTTTAAGGACTGTGATAATTCACGAGATACGCCCATTATTTTCATCTTCAATCCTCTTTGTTCTTATAGCTTTTAATTATAGCAATCTTAAAGTGATAAAATGTTAAAGATGGCAACACGTGTCGAAAGTACGTTCTAACTTGTGGATCAGAACGTTGTGAAGCTTGAACAGTTCGATGGGACGAACTACAACCGATGGAAGGATAAGATGATGTTCATGTTGACCACTCTTCATGTTGCTTATCTTCTCAGTCCAAACTTACACGATCTTCTCGCACCTACAATCGAAGACACAAAGGCCGTGATCAATGCTCGGGAGAAGCGCCGAGAAGACGAAGTGATTTGTCGAGGACACATCTTGAATACGATTTCAAACCGTATTTATGATCTCTTCGCCAACGTGAAGTCCCTTCGAAAAATTTGAAACGCATTGGAGGCAAAGTACAGTTCTAAAGAAAGGGACAGATAAATTTGTGATTACAAAGTTTTTCGATTTCAAAATGATTGATCATCTGTCTATCATGGATCAAGTCCATGACTTTGCTGCATTGATTTCGAAATTAAAAGAGTACAAAGTCGAACTCCCTGAGTCATTGCATGTGGACGCGATAATTGTAAAATTACAAACCATATGGAATAACTATAAAAAGAAAATGTTTCGATCAAATGAAGAATTTAGTTTGCAACAATTAACAAATCTTGTTATCACTGCGGGAAGAAGGGCCATATGAAGAAAGATTGTCGATTTGTCAAGAAGGCTAACATAGTTGAAACTGTGGATACCATTGTTTCTATAGTGACGGAAGTTAACATGAAAACAGTGACGAAGACTCCTTCTTGGTGGTATGATTTCGGGGTTACAGTCCACGTGCGCAACGACAATGATTTTTTCAAGACTTTGGAGAATGCCGGTGAAGGACAACATGTCATGATAGGAAACAACCAGACTGCAAATGTTCTTGGGAAGGGTACGGTGGAAATTTTCTTCACTTTCGGCAAGAAACTCTTGTTGACTAATATTTTGTATGTGCTGAAAATAGGGAAAAATCTTGTATCTGCTACTCTTTTGAGTAAGAAAGGTGTGAAGGCAACCATCGAGTCTGATAAAGTTGTATTATCTATAAACGGTGTCTTTGTTGAAAAGGGATACTGTTGTGATGAAATGTTCAAACTCAGTATTAATGAACATAATCATTCTTTTTATGTTGTTTGCTCTTTACCTTTTCATTTATGCCATTGTAGATTAGCACGTGTTAATTTTGATTACGTCAATTACATGTCAAAGAATGGTTTAATTGCTAGCAATAAACCAATCAATGAAATATGTGAAATTTGCATACAAGCAAAAATAACTAAAAAGCCAATTCCTTCTGTTGAAAGATCATCTAATTTGCTAGATTTGATTCATTCAAATATATGCGAATTAAATGGTGTTTTAACTAGATGTGAAAATAAGTATTTTATTACCTTCATTCAGGATAGCACTAGATTTACATATACATATTTAATGAAATCTAAAGATTAAGCGTTTGACATGTTTATGTGCCATAAATCGAAAGTTAAAAATCAAAGTAAAAGAAGATTAAAATATTGAGAAGTGATAGGGGTGGTAAATATTTTCCTAATGACTTCAATTCCTTTTGTGAGACTCACGTTATTATACACGAGAAAATTGTACCATATACCCCACAACAAAACGGTATAGCTGAAAGAAAAAATAGAACACTAGTTGATATGTTGAATGCTTTATTATTAAATGCTAACCTCCCTAATAACTTATGGGGAGAAGCATTGTTAACCACGTGTCATGTTAATAATAGGATATACCTTCTAAGAAACTTATTAAAGTCTCTCCATATGAATTATATATGAAAGGGAGGAAAATCAAATCTAAGTTATCTTAGAGTTTGGGGTTGTATTAGCTATTATAGAGTTACGAATCCTTAAAAGACTAAATTAGGACCGAGAGCTCTAAAAAGTGTGTTTGTGAGATATGCTCAACACTCAAAAGCATATCATTTATTGGATCTCAAATCCAATGTTATAGGAGAATCAAGAGACATTGAATTTATTGAAAATAAATTCATTAATGATTCTATTAATGATACACAAACACAGAAAATTGTTCCAAATGCAAATAAAAGGAAAACTCTTGACATCCCGAGCGAACCTCGAAGAAGTCAAAGAGCGAGAAAGGAAAGGCATTTGGATTTCGATTTATTGAATCTCAATCTATCGTCTTCCTAGTTGAAGGTGATATGAATGTTGTGACTTCTAAACTACCCATTGTTTTAAAATATAGAAGAAGATCCAAAATCTTAGAAAGAAGCTATGACATTTAGAGATGTAGCTTTTTGGAAGGAATCAATCAATGATAAAATGGATTCCATTTTGTCAAATAACACTTGGGTATTAATTAATTTGCCTCCTGATTCAAAAACATTGGGTTGTAGATGGATATTTAGAAGAAAATGCTACACCGAGGGAGTCATATAAACGTTTAAGGTAAGACTTATCATCCGTGGTGATAGACAAAAGAAAGGTATTGATCATTTTGACACGTATGCACCAATCTTTAGGATTACATCTATAAGAGTATTATTTACTCTTGCTTCTATTTACCATTTGTGTGTACACCAAATGGATGTTAAGACTATCTTTCTAAAAGGTGACTTGGATGAAGAAGTGTGTATGCAACAATCGGAGGGATTCATTATGCCTGGAAATAAAAATAAAGTGTGCAAGTTGGTTAAATCTCTTTATGGACTAAAACAACCACCTAAATAATGGCATGAAAAGTTTGAATATATGATATTGTCTTATGGTTTTAAGCATAATACATCCGACAAATGCATATATAATTCCATTATTTTAAAAAGATTATAAATCAATATCAACACTTGAAAATTAGAGAGGCTAGTACATCATTTGAAAGTTCACACAAATTAGCGGAAAGTTTCGGGAGAGCAATCGCTCAACTATCTTATGCTAGTGTAATTGGTAGCGTTATGTATGTCATGCATTGCATTAGGCCGGATATTTCGTTTGTTGTTTGCAGGCTTTCAGGTACACCTCTAATTCAGGTGGGGATCATTGGAAAGCGATTGCAAGAATCCTTGGATATCTCAAACGAACTTTGAGATTAGGATTGACTTAAGGGTTATGAAGCAGTATTGGAGGGATTCTGTGATGCTAGTTGGATAACAAGTGCAAGTGACAAAAATTCAACGTCTGGGTGGATATTTATCCTTGGTGGGGGAGTCCTTTCTTGGGTTTCTAAGAAACAAATGTGTATACGACGCATTCCATAATGGAAGCAGAATTTGTTGCACTAGCAGCCGCAGGAAATGAAGGAGAATGACTGATAAGCATGTTGCTAGAAATAGAGTTGTGGTGACAACCAATGTCTGCCATCTCCCTATACTGTGATAGTGAAGCTACTTTGTCTAGGGTCTTTAATAAGGTGTATAATGAAAAATATAGACATATTAGCTTGCAACATGATTATGTCTGAAAATTGATAAACAACGAAATTATTACTATCTTATATGTAAGAACAACTAATAATTTGGCTGATCCATTTACAAAGGGACTTGCTAAGGAATTAGTAAGTAAGACATCTTACGAGATGAGATTAAGACCCTACTAAAGAGCCATTGGTAATAGAAACCCAACTTTTCCTTGGATAACCTCCACTTAGAAGTTCAATGGGTAATTTTAAGCTACCAATAACTGACTGAAAAGTACTATAATCCGATTTTGGAAGTACTTATTTTTAGAGGATGCGTTCAAAATGCTTAATGAGTTTTTAAACTACAGAATATGATCATATTTATTTGATGCTTAAAAGGGTACTCACCTATATAATCATAAAGAGTGGTGCCACTCTATATCGAAGATTCAAGGG
>JAOTQG010115125.1:0-11377 GCA_025631175.1 Iris virginica
TGTGTCCACAAGATTTGCTTTTCTTAAATACTATGAAAATGCGTAGCGGACAATTAAATCGAAACGGAGGGAGTATAATAAATGTACTTTAAATTTATAAAGTTTCATTTTATTATTTTAAGTAAAATATTTTATCACATAATTTGATTCCTAAATGAATGAAGGGCTCTCCGTAATATAAGAACGGTCACGATATTAATTATTTTTAAATTTTTATAAAGTTCTCGATATTCATAATTAAGTAATTATTACTTTGAGGGCGTAATTTTGATAGAAAAAAATTATCTATAATATATATAAGCTCATGCATATTCGGGGTATAATTGTTCTGTTTTGTTGGACTTACACCAAAAATCATAAGATGGACCTTAGTAATAGTAGTTATATAATTATATTCAAAATATACAAATCAAATAGAACTGTTAAATTTGAAAATCAGACCAATTCTAAAAATCACAACTTTGCTAATCAGTGTGGTTTAGCGATTTATAGAATATCATTTGTACAATTGAAAGTTTTGAATATATTTTACTAAATAAGTGCATGATAAAATAAAATAAAAATTAATTTATAATTTTTTAAAATAAGAATCTATACAATTTATATTATTATATTTGAAAAATAATAATTTAATTATAAACCAATAAATATAAAAAAGATTTTAATTACAATTAACGTAATTGATTTTTTTTTTATATTGTCCACTGATATCAAAGATTTTGTTCGAAGTAATCCACTTCGACCCGAGTCGCGCACCTGACATTGGTGGATGAGTCTCCCGACGGAGGTCTTCTGCACACGACGAGTAATCCAGTCCGACTCGGATCGTACATCTGACATTGATGGATGAGTCTCCTAATGGAGGTTTTTTGCATACGGTTAGACTCGAATTCGAAACCTCTTTCAAGCGAATTCAAATTGCTTACCACTTGGACCGAATCTCCGTTGCTGGTTTTTTTTAATTATTATATGATTCGATTTGATTTAATTTGTTTGAGTATTTTAAAATCACAAATTAAAACGAACTGCATAATTTTTAAAATTTATAAATCGTAGCCAAACTCAGCTCTTAACAAAAGCAAATCAAATAATACGATTTAATTTATAATTTGAGTAATTTGAACTTACCCCATTATAAGCCTATATATAAACCTTACTAGGAATTTAATAATTGATCAAACTAAAATGTCAGGAACAATGTAACTCAAAATTTTGGTTCAAATAAGCAACTCTATTTCATCGAATTTGTATATTTTTTTATTTTTCACTTTTATTGAACTTACTTATTTTTCTTTAGCCACTTTCTTCACCTTTAATTTAATTTTCATCAGTTAATTTAATATATTAGTTTTATAATTG
Organism: Iris virginica; assembly: GCA_025631175.1. NCBI lineage: Eukaryota > Viridiplantae > Streptophyta > Magnoliopsida > Asparagales > Iridaceae > Iris > Iris virginica. The sequence continues at coordinate 1,360 of JAOTQG010115125.1, forward strand.
CATTAAGAAGGAGCTTCACTTATAGAACATGGAAGGAAGGTGATGTTACACGTTTTTTTCGATGGGCGGCGGCTAGTTTGGCGACGACGGCGGACAAAATACGACGGTTACAGAACCTACAAAACAGAGACACCGTCACAAAGTAGGGGGTTACCTCAGTTAAACCGCTCCGGCATGAGAGTATGCTTCTATTTCAAGAGCGTAATCATGGGGCGTATGAGGGCGATAAAGTGCATATTAGCATGTACCTTTTGCCTACGGGTACAGCTCTATTTATAATGCTTGATAGTCCAAATCCTTACAGGACGAGGAATCCTCACCGCCTTCCAAAATTACATGAAAGTCAATCTTGGCTAGGATAATGTTTGTACTCAGATAAGATAATTTAATCAGAGTTATAATAGGGATCGATCTCCTCGAGATATTCTTCATTAATGGAAGAGATTTTCCTAAACTGATATAAACTCTCGAGCTAGAATGCTCGCATAGTATCGAGGACTTTCTTGAGTGAGGGAGATCATCCTCTGGCTAGAGCATCATTCTGCTCGCCAAGTATCGAGCAAGGTTGCTCGTCATGTGTAGACACCCTATTTTTAGACATCCTTAATTGCATAATTAGTCAATGATTAGCCATGTATGATGTTGCGAAGCTAAAATAAATACCTAGTCATTTAGAGGTTGCTACATGCACGAGAGCCAATAACATGTCAATTTCATCCATATCACACATGACACATGTCAATTTGGGCATGGCATGGTCACATGTCCCATACACAATTAATAAAATGTACATTTTTCTTGTGTAGGCATTTATGGACAAGCCTTAAGGTTGAAGACAACTCAGTTGGAAGCTTGCCAAGGTCAAGGGAGCATGTAACTAAATCAAGTCCAGCCAAGGGAGTATAAAAGCAACATGGAAGGACAAAAGAACATGCAAAGTGTACCATTTTCGGATCAAAAAATAAAAAAGCCACGTACAGCAGCATGCAGGCCGGTCCAGAACCTACCGCCTCTTTATGTTTTGCTCCAGCCTATCCGGGCAAAGGGCATTAAGGGGATTTCCCAAGGGGTCCTTAGGGGTATTTTTGATCTTCCAAAGGCTATGAAACTCCAGGTCTAAACCTAAACTCACCCCATATATAAATCTTCCTTCATTTTACCTCAAGAGAGGTTGGCCAAAATAGAGAGAAATCAACCCCCTTTGTGTCTAAAGCTCTTGTGAGTACCTTGGAGAGAGAAATCCAATTGTTTTGTGAGTGCCTCTTAGTGCAATTGCAGAATTGTTTCATACCTTCAAGCTCTATCTTCATACATTCAACCATCATCTTCATATCTTCAAGCACATTTTCATACCTTTAAGCCACATCTTCTTACATTCAACCACATCTTCATATCTATCCTTCACACCTTCAAACACTTCTTCATATCTTCGTAAACCTCTTCCACATCTCTACTCAATCTTCATTCAATCTCTAAACCAAACATTTTCTAAATCATCATAAGCTTCTCTAAGCCTCCAATGCCTCCCAAACACTCAAGTCCAAACACAAATCAAACTTCAAGCCTACTTATCCAAATGGCAACCATGCTCCAAGAGGGTGAAGGTTAAAAGGTGTAGAAGATAATATTAGCCATCTAGCTTCTTCTTCCCCTTCTTTCTTCTTTATTACTCTATCTTCATATCCAAGAGAACGTCTTCCTCATCTCTCTCATAGCCTTTGACACCAAAGGTAGTCATCCCCTTGGAAGTAGGTATAATCTCTTTCCCAAATATAATCATTCTTACTAGTTTGCTAGTTTAGATTTAAATCTATATATCTTTGCTTTACTCATGTAAACGTGTATGCCTCTTGATATGACTCCTTAGTTTTTATATGATGTTTTCATCTCCCTTCAATAAAGTTGCATAAATATATGTTGAATGTTTTATATGTACTTTTTTTCTCCTTAGAAGTATGCTCTCGTACCATCCATGCTCATCCATGATGAAATCTTTTCAAAACATATGAACATGTATGAAATAATCACAAGGTTCAAAACCTCTTTCAAATATCAATGATTTCTTCCATTAGCATTTTTATGCTTTATGTTTATAAACAAAACTTGATGTCCAAAAGGACCTTGAAATGTGGGTGAGCTTGTGTTCTTAAATCTCTCTATGATTGGAGAGGATCAATCTTCATATAAAGATTTTCTTGATATGAACACACAAAAGCCATGCCATATCTTGGGATTGGGTTTCATGCAAACTAAATTTCTATCCCACTCTTGTGTGAACCATGTGAATATTTTCATTCTTTGCACTAAAATCCATGAAGGATATATATCATTTTCTAGGTCCCATCGATGACCATAAGAATGTATCTTGAAGGATGACATTAAAGGATAATAAGAGGTCTCTACCTCTACAATGCATTAGTATGCTTAGAATACTATGTTTTTTACACGGAATCCTTGAACATAAAGATTTACCTCATAGTTTTCAAATGACTATATATGAAGGTCCATTCAAAGGATAGTACCAATTACATATTTTCATGTTTCAAGCCATCTCTCTTAATGAATGTAGGTTTACCTACTCGTCTTGACAATAGACTCAATGTGCTTAGAACCACATATGTGTTTTCATTTGCTTCTTAGCTTAGAGTTAAGTGTCATGAGACCAATACTCACCTTTGTATATCTTTGCACCTTGACCAAACTAGGTTAATCAATTACTCACCTCTAGGTGGCATGCATGCTAGACATTTAGAGACCAATATAGGGCAAATTGGGTGATGCTTAATCTTCTCAATTCGTAACTAAGCCCCCGAACCTAGAAATCTCACAAAAGACTTGTGATTCCGAAGCCTAAAATCAAATGGAGGTGGCGACTCTCAATTTAAAGAATAATAGGTTGAGTAGTCACAAAAATATGCCCTACATCATAAAAGAATGTTCTTACATAAACAAAAGCGCCCAATGACCATCGTCCATCGTTCAAAACCCAACTTAAGCATATAAGCCTCAACCCAAGGGCGCGAAGAACGGGGATTCTCACACCATGTCTCTAACAAGGTTGATCGCCAAGGTTGCTCGCAATATCTCGAGCATGGTCGCTCGCAATGACTCGAGCATGGTTGCTCGCCTATGAAGAGGTTCATTCCTTAATATCTCTATATGGAACTGAGCATTTATAAGAGATTTACTCTTTGGTTCCCAAGGTGTTTATGCTCGCCTTACAAGCATCCGTTGGTCGACATGGATTATACTCGCCTATGAGCATCATGTTGGTCGCTAAGAGTTCTTGTCCGCTTCATGAACACCCATCTTGCTTGCGCATGGCGAGGCTTACTCACTCTTATCTCGTTGAGTAAGGCTTTGAGGATCACGCTCGCCTCACGAGCATGATGTTGGTCGCGATCCATGAAACTATGATCCAAATATCTCATCAAATATTGATCTTCTGATGGTCTGCACATGCCCTAAGTGAACTCTGATCATTCTCTCAAACATTTTGGTATTCGCTAGGTCGCTTGTACTTTTTGATACCTTTAGAAAGTTTCCTCCTCTACAACCATACTCCTCCTACACCCCTCTCCTTACTCTCCTCTCTCTTTCCTCCTCTACAACCATACTCCTCCTACACCCCCTCTCCTTACTCTCCTCTCTCTTCCCTCCCCACAACACCTCCTCCCAACTACTCATCCCTTATTCAGATATTACTTTTTCTCTTGATTTCTTGATTTATCTTTTTCTCTTTTTGTAATTTTATAATATATATTTTTAAATATATTTAGTTTAATTATTAATAAATTTATAACTTAATTTAATTTATATATAATATATTTTTAATTTTATATTCTCAAATACGAATATTTAATTTTTAATTTTGTACCCACACATAGGACTGAGCATAAAATTTTAAAACTCGTCCCAACCGATCCAAACCAAATAATTTTATTAGTTTTTGTTTCAAAAAATCTAAAAATCAAAAAATTAAATTGGTTGCAGTTTTGAAAATATTTTGTACCACCAAAATCAAACTTAAATGAGGTCAGATAAGTGTAGTTGTACAACAATATGGGTGTATATACACCGTATTTTGATAAGTATTAACCTAAATATAAAAATAATATTTTCTCTTATTTCTTACAAGTTAGGTGTTTTGTACTTTAAAAAATAATTATATTTATTGTGTATTATCATTTACTTTTAATTAGTATGTTTTATACTTAGATTTATTGGCATGTCAAATTTATTTATAAAGTGTCAATTTTTAGTTTTTAAAAAAAATAGAAATAATATGATCATTGACTCATTGTAAACAAAATATGTTCAAAAAATTTAAGAGCTTAATCGCCAGCCAATAAAAATTAAAATTTAATTAAAATTAATTTGATATTTTATTGAAAATTAAATAAATTAAAATTGAATTGAATCAAAATTATTAAAATCGATTTTTTAATTTTACATAAGAAATAAGTTAATCACAATCTAAATTTTTTTAAAATTAAAAATTTAATTTGACTGTAATTTTAATCGAATTACGCTAAACCGAACCAAACGGTAACAACATGCTCTCACGAATCTTGAATTTATGGATTCAAACAAAAGCACGCTATTTGTTACCAAAAGAAGAGGTTGCGGGGTTCAGATTTTCTCCGTTCGTATATGGAGCGCATATGTGCTCCTAGCAAAGATCACATATGTTTCATATTTATTTTATTACGTTATTTATTTATTGTCTAAAATTAAATGTTTATTTCTATTATTATTACTGAAAATCAATAATAACATTAAGAAATATAAAATTAACATTTAGTTATAAAATATGAACAAAATAATGTAATAAAATAAATATGAAGTATATATGTGCTACTTGCTAGGCGCGCATGTGCGCCCCATTGATTTTCTTGTGCCCTAAATTTCATCAAACAGTTTTAAAATAATTTTAAAATTATCACAGGAAATCTCAATTAGGTTCAATTATCACAGGAAATCTCAATTCGGTCGCGGGAGGTAAGCGTGTGAAGGAAGACGTCATCGTTTACGCACAAGTGACGGAGCCTGCTGTCATCTAACTAAAAGCTGCCACGCGCACCGAATACGCTGAGCCAGATGGCAGCACAGAGGAAAGTTGGAGACACGTGACTAGTGATGGGGGCAGGTATGAAAAGTGCGCGCGTGCGAAAATTGACATGTCACGAGGAAAAGCTTCCGGGGCAGCGAGACTCACACACACACACACCTGAGTTGTGAGAGGAGAGAAGAAAAGAGAAACTCGAATCGCGTGAGCGAAAGTCACGGGACCCACGATTTAAGCTAGTATCGGCTGCTTCCTCTTTAACATGGTCTTTGGTCCACTAATAAGAACAGTGCATGGGAAATACGCGCGGATCAGAGTCATCATGTTTGATTTTGATAGACTCTTGCGGCGGGTCCCTTGGGAAACGGTTAGTAGGGCCTCGTCTTAAGCCGTGGATGGAGAAATGCTATACGTTATACAAATGCAGGATTGATTTTTTATTTTATTTTTTTACGCTAAGATTATCATTTTATTATTTCATAAAAAAATTGGATAAATTATAAAAATAGTCCTTAAATTCAAAAAATACTTGAAAAAATATTTCAATCCAATTAAATTTAAAATAAAAATAAACATGCATAATACTTATTAGTGATGGGGCAAAAAATATCAGATTTACTCACTTTCTTCGTTTTTTTTTTACTTATTCTTCTTGTAAGAAATGAAAAAAATAAGTCAATTTTACGGAAAAAATGAATAAAATTGAGATTTTTATTTCCTTAATTAGTGAGTATCATATATGCTTATTTCTATTTCAAACTTAATTGGGTTAAAATTAGAATTGAGGGCCAATTGTACTTAATTTTTTCAGTACAAGAACAAAAATTGGGCAATATTAAATTTAAGGACTTTTCCTACATACTTTTTCAGTATAAAGATCATTTCTACCATTTGCCCAATTTTTTTTTTTATTTCATATAGTATAAATATAACTCTTGAACAATATTATCATCAAACAGTAAAAAGTTATCTAAGATAACAAATATATTTTAAAAAGTAAGCATAATAACCTTGAATCAAAAAGAAGTGGATCCCACCTGATGAATAGTTTTTTAACACAATTTTCAAGACAAAAAGAAGTACATTTCATGTCCTTTTTATTGGAGACAAAAGCAAAAAAAGAGAGAGAGAATGGGGAGGAGGGCGGCTGGCATCTCTTTTATTTTTATTTTTTTATTTCTTATATGAAATACATAAATAATTTTTTTTTATATTTTTATCTATTTTTATTCTTTTTCATTTTTTTTCTCTTTTATACTACATAGTTGTTTTTTTAATTATAGTTTAATTATAATAAAATATATTTCTCTTTTAAATTTTTTCGACTCAAAACAATATATTAAATTAATAATACAAAATATTCGAATGTTTTACCGTGTTCTCTGACACGGACTTACACTAGTTTCTTATAAATAGTGGGTGTGTATATTTATATACAATAATGTACAAAAAAAATACTATCTATAGAGAAAAAGAAAAAAAAATTGAAGGAAGAGAAAAAAAAAATTAAAAAAGTTTGTGAGGGCGCAAAAGTCAGAATAGCTTTTATACCGTTTAATTGTAAACGTTTTCGGGAAAAAAAAATTTCGTAGCTTTCACAATATATGTTTCATTAAAACAATATTTTCAAAATAAGTTTTAGTTTGCATATATTTTCTAAAAAATAAATAATATTTTTATAGCCCTATTTAAACTAATAGTTTCTTGATTTCATAAATTAGTATTTATTCCAAACAAATTTTCTATCCGAAGATTTCAATAAGGTATGTTAGAGAATATTATTAGAAGAGTAATTTACATTGACAAAAAAAAGTGTATAAAAAATGCACAAAATCTTAATTGGCCTCATTTAATTTGATTAAAAAAAATTTAGACCCTATAGCTAAGAAAAAATTGCACCAATAAAAATATGACAACTAGACTTTTGTATACTTATTTTTGTAGTATCTTTTTTTGAATTAATCTCATTTTCAATCCTATCTTTTCGTAAGCTTGTAAAATGGGCCTTAAAAACGTAACAAAATGAGCTCTATTTTGCCTTTTTGTTGCATAACGTTTAAAAAAAAAAAACACTTTTCATTGGTTTCTTAACGGAAGTGAATTTATGTGCGGGATAAGTGATTTTTTTTCAAGTACATTTTCATCTTTTTTTCACACAAATTGATAGAAATAATTATACAAAAATTAATAAATAGTTTTTAAAATATTGTATATAATTGATTTAAAATAAATTAATGTTTTAAATAAATTATCCAAAGTTACTATTATACAAAGTTCCCGTATCTACTGAAGCGGCGTGGATTCTGAAACGGCATACGACAAGCTAGAGGGGAGTAGGGGTTGCGATGAATAGCCTATTGTAAAAACATTTGTGAACCCTCCCGGTAAGTTTTAACGGAAGGCTTTGAACTTTTAGTAATCAATAATATCAAGGTTACCTCTATACTAAAGGTTTTTGTTTCTAATGGATTGTTAGTGATTTCCACTTATTTTTAACGTAATTCGAATTCGTTACCTATTAAAAAAATGGAAGATGTCTTACCATTAAGCCGTACCTCATTATCAGCTCTATACTGAAGATCACCTTTGAACTGAAATTGATATGCAATTTATCGAGGACTATTAAAGATAAATTGGTAATAAATTGAACATAGTATTATGGAATGGTTCACATCGTTATAAGTTGTTACATTCACCATCACGTTGATTGTTCATGAATTTTTTTAACAATTTACTGACACATCATACGTGTGATGTATGTGTTAGATAACTGCCAGTGCACAGTGTCGTGTTTAATAATTTAGAGAAGTAAAGTGTCGAACTCTCAGAGAGTAGTCGAACCACCCAGTAAACTATTCTATCTAATAAAATGACTGCAATATCTAGACTAACGAATTCATACTTAATATAAATGACTGAAACAAAATAATAAACTTAAATATTATAATTACCAATTTCTAGAGATCTGATTTTTCCTAATTATTCATTATGTTGAATAATCAAATTTATTCATGAGCGATATGCTATTGTTTATTGATCAGAATTACGAAATTAGTCTACTTCCACTCGTGATGGTGAACATACAAGATCATCTGAATTAACCTAGACTGATAATGATCCTCCCAAATCCATCGATGCATGGCTAATCCAAATACTTATTAATATAGTAAACAAGTTTTCATTAGATCATTATACGTGCAATTATAGAATTTAAAATATACATTTATATCAAATAATCATCTAAATAATATATTAATTATTTTTTTAAAAATGAAATAAAATACACATATTTTGAGACGATCGAAATATGTTACTATAATGGGTTGGTGGTCAAATGTGATCGATCTATAATTATTATGAGAAGCTAACATAATATAATGGGCGAACGAGGCGTGAAACGAATGGAGTTGACAATATCTATAGTTTTGAGTCGTAAAATCATAGAGTTGACAATATTTATAATATAAATTAGAGCGGAATATATTATTTATCGATTAGATACTAAGAATAGTAAAATATCACACAGTTCATGTGATGGAAAAATATATTTTTCATACACACTTTCTCTTTCATCTATATATAATACACAATTCCACAACAGAATTCTACACACTTTTTAATTTTTCTCTTTCATTCACTCTATGGATGACATCAAATATGCAATATTTACAGACAAAAGTCGCGGTGAAAAATCAATAGATAATAGTTGCCCCTCTTTCTTAGAGTGGAAGCCTTATCTCACACACAATATTACACATACTCTTCACACATTCTCTCTCACCCATAATACACGATCTCATACACTTTTTCACACATACTTTTTAGCTAAAATTAATAATTAATAATGTGTCATTTTACATGTATTAGTAATATTTTCTATATAAATATGACAGGTCCCCTATTCATTGAGTAAAGATATAAACAAGACTTAATAAATAGTAATAAGAGATTAAGCTAATACGAAAGAGTAATTATAGCAAAGTTTGAAGATTAGCATTATGAAGAGTTGCCAATTATAAAGAGAAACAAAGAGGTGAGAAATAAAAGTAATGGAGTGTAGTTGACAATAAATTAAGAGAGTAAAGTTAGAGACATTTAAAATCAATATTTTCAAGTGGTTTTCAGCAATTCGCTAGTACATCCATCCCTTATTATTCTTTGATATACAAGGCTTATTCTTATTAATAACAATCACTGTTACAATCAATGAAACTCTCCAAGTTTTTAACACAATGGTCAACACCAATTGTGTTCTTATCCACAATAAAACTATCACAGTTTTTGTCACCAGTTGACCTCAAGCTCAACTGTTATCTACGTGAAATTTTCATTTCTTCATGTTTGAACATGTTTTTGATCATCTGCAGAATCACTGTTCATCCTTCCTGGTTAGTTGTTGGATTAGAGACCTTGACTTGAGTGAATTGTTGAGTTGTTGATTATATTTCTTGATCAATGAGCCATCTTTGATGAAGATTCTAATATAGAAAGATGTAAGGAATACATTTTAGAACAGATGTCATACATTAGCTTGAAATCTGGTGTGGGTTAACTGTTGCTCATAGTTTTTGCTTTTTCTTCAACCATGATAATGAAGGCTTGATGAATGGTAAAAAATTATGTGTAGCACAAGTCTGGTCACTACTATCGTTCGAAAACAACTTATAGGCATACTGTAAGATTCACGAACGTTGTGTTGATTCATTGAATGATGAGAAGACTTCATTGATCAAGGTCTTTTAGCTAGAAGTAGAATGAAGATGATCTTTGACCTTGATGAGTGTAAAACTTGAAGGATTAAGACTATAATGATGACACTACTAGAAAACATGAGAATAGGGACTGACAAAATAGCGACTGACAAGTCAGTCGCTATACAGCGACTGACTTCCTGTATAGCGACTGACTGTCAGTCGCTATTTAATGTCAGTCGCTATTTTGGTAGGTGGA
>JAOTQG010115136.1:0-11375 GCA_025631175.1 Iris virginica
GAAGATGATTGAGTAATGATTGGGAAGAAGTTACTATTCATTTGAAGCGGGTCCCACCGCTCTCATTTATAGAACAGATAATATCAAAACTTAGCATTATGTACATTTTGTGGGAAAAACAAAATGTAACACATCAAACGGCTATAATAATCACATTGATTTCAGTTACTTGGGAACCAAGGGGTGGCTCAGTGGTAGAGCTGTACTTTACAATATGTAAGGTCACAGGTTTGATCCCTTCCCATGCCCCCTTGGGGCCCAAAAAAAAAAAAAAGAAAAAAAAAATTTCAGTTACTTCACATTATTTGTATTGTAAGAGGGGGATTGTCAAAATTAGTACTCCCCTCTGTTTTTTTTTTTTTTAAAGTGTTCACTTCCTTCTTTTTATGTGAAACTTTTATATCAGTGTTGGGATCTTTAAAAGAAAACGGTGGGAGCACTATTTTTTAGTCAAAATTGAAACAAAAATTTCTTTGAATTATCATTTTTAACTTAACATTCTTTCGTGATTAATAGACAAAGTCTGGATGGCCGAGTGGTCTAAGGCGCCAGACTCAAGTTCTGGTCCGCGTAAGAGTTTTTCTGCATTGAAATGTTAACACCTTAAAAACGAATAATCGGAAACAAGAGAGAATCAATGTGGAGAGATCTTATTCGTTTCATCATTATTCGATCAATTTGAAAATGATACGTCGTGTGTACACAGATGGCTCCTGGAAACGAGCCATACGTGCACACATTTCGTACAATCTTTAAATTATTTTCTTTGATTCTATAAATCTGTTCCTCCTCCTTCCATAAAATAAGAAAATTCTCGATATGTTCAAACGTCCATTAGTTTAACCATCTTGTTGTTTCGGGTTCCTCTAAGAGAGACCAGTTCTGTCAATGCCAGATCAGAGAAGCAAAAGTCTCCTCCAGGTTTATGTTACAATAATGGCTGAATGCAGGGGAAGCATAACAGCTCATCGAATAAGCAAACTGATCTTATACCTAATGTATGGTAATGGAAACTTGTAACAATCTATGAACACTCTGTTGGAAAATTAGGTAGCAATGGCAGCGATTCCATCGGAGTCCACGTGGGGCCTTCACATGGGTCCTCGTGTTCGTTGGCTTAATCTATGATTCGACTTGTCTCCTTCGTGCTCAACTTGAGTTTGTATGTATATATACATAGCACAGACGTCTGTAGTTTGCATTGGAAATTAAAGTTTCTGATTTTTTTTTTTTGGCTACAAAGAACAAATATGTCTACTTCTTCTAAAACTAGCATTGCCCACCATATTAGGTCCATCAGTTTGCCATCTAAATCACACCCCAGCACTCTTCAAATTGAAGAGGAGCTCAACAAACTTAAAACATGGGAGGCAATATCATCGGTGCCTACAGCCGAGAAGATCAAGAATACTTTGATTATGCTGGAAACATTGTACAAATGCATCGATGATCTTCTCAGTTTGCCACTGACCCAACAAGCCTTTTCTCATTATCAGCATGATAAATGGGTTAATGAGCTTTTGGATCAATCGATGAGGCTCTTGGATATCTGTGGCTCGACAAGAGATTTCATGTCACAAGTTAAGGAGCAAGTTAGAGATCTACAATCTGTCCTAAGAAGGAGGAAGGGAGATTCAAGCATCGAAAGCAACATAAGCAAATACACTTCATTCACAAGGAAAACAAAGAAGGAGGCAAAGATATTGATTTCAGCTTTGAACGAAATTGATAACCAAAATGGGGTCCCGCCACTCTCAAATCTTGATGATCATCACATCATATCTGTGATCAGAGTACTGAGGGAAGTTAGTGCAGCGAGCGTTTCCTTGTTCCAGTCCTCATTGTTGGCCTTGCATAATGCAGTTTCAAAGCCACAGCCAAGCAGATGGACATTAGTCTCCAAGTTGATTCACAAAGGAGCGACTGCACACGAAGGTCAATCACAGATTTCATATGAATTGGAAAGGATAGAGTGTCACATTGAAGGAACCGAGAACGGTTTGGAGTCCATTTTTAGGAGCTTGGTCAAAACTAGGGCCTCTCTCCTAAACATTTTGTCTCAGTAATGAGATGTAACATGTTATTTAACACATAGGAATCCAAATTTTAGAGGATATGCCTATGTTTTTAGTTCTACAACAGCTATATATATAGTATGTCTGTGTATACATAATCTAAAAGATCATTCAGTCTAATTTTGATGTCTTTCCTAAATGCTTTGCCTTTGCTAATTAGTTGTTCTCTCTATAATCTATAAACATGGATTACGCCTTCAGGGGTTAGTAACATAAATGATCTTCAATTACTATACTTTCTGTAAACTTCATGCTTTCTTGACAATCTGTAATACTGGCCAAGAAAGATAATGAGTAACTCACCATTAGTTGTTTCTGCAAGTAATTTCAGAAACTAGGATTATAAATTTTCTGGTGTACAGTAATATATATATATATATATATATCAGCATGAAGGTCAATGCCACAGAAGGATTATCGGACCGTGTCACTTTGTAATACTATTATTAATCATGGATCAAGATAATTAGCTGTTATGGTTGTACTACAAGGTTGAAGATGTGATCCAGGGAACAGCATATAACACGCCACTCGTGCATACGTACATATATATATATATATATATATATATTTTACCAACGACATTTATTGAAAATCAAGAAAAACTAACATACAAGGAGGGGGATCGATTTTCAAGAGACTCACTTGAAATAGCCTTATCTCTAAAGAGATCTGAAACTAAAAAATAAAATAGCCAAAGCTGCTCAACTCTTTAACCCATTGTTGTTATAATTAAAAGCTATTTTTTAAAAACTGCTCGTCTGATTCTCTTCTTTTTGGAGATCAGTTTCTTACAATGTTTCATGAATTGATCGTCCGTCTCTTTCAAGCTCGAGCCGTTTGTGTTTTGCTTTACCTTATCCTTTTTGAACCATGAATGCATCAATGATAATATGTAGATACGATAAAATGAAAGAAAATTTTCTTGAATGTTGGTTGATTAAAAATAATTATCAATGATGCGCACGGATGCTTTGGGACGAACTCTGTTATTTCCTAAAATATGACAGAAGGGAAATAAGCATATTGTTAGATATGACTTTTAGGAAATATAGTCACACGTGCAAAAAATAAAATACATCTTATAATTTCATTCATTTGAAATGTAATGTCCCCTCCTGCATATATCTCAAGGGGATCTCAGTGTCGAATGCAAATAAACTATTCATCTCGAATATATAGTTGTTTAGCTCAAGGAGTTGTGGTTCCTGCAAATGCGACCAGCTGTGTCACCTCCAGCAGGTGTTATAGTGTTCCACAAGGGAACGTGATGCAATAATGGTTCACTGCAGACGAAACAATCTTCTATACCTAATGCAAGATCTTGAAGACTAAAGAAATGGCAATCTGTGAATGCTCTGCTGCACAATTAGGTAGCAGTGTCAGCGATTCCATCGGGTTACACTTGGACCCTTCACATGCTGCTTGTATTGGTATTTGCCTAATCTGTGATTCGTCTTGTCGCTCTTCACGCCTACTTGAGTTTGTATATATATACATCACATTTCTTTGGTAATTCCCATCAGAACTCACTGATTTTTTTTTTGGCAATTACTAGCTAGCTAGCACAAGAATGGATAGCTCTTCCAAATCTAACAAGTTTCACCACATTAGATCCATTAGTTTGCCTTCAAGATCGCCCCCAGCAACTCTTCACATTGAGGAGCAGCTCATGAAACTTAAAACATGGGAGGCATCATCCCTTCCTATAGCTGAGAAAATCAACAATGGTTTGGCCGGGCTGGAAAACCTGTACCAATGTTTGGTTGATCTTCTCAGCTTGCCATCTACTCAACAAGTGCTATCTAACCAGCGAAACATGAAATACGCCAACGAGTCATTGGATCTATCAATGGGGCTTGTAGATATTTGTGGGTCTACTAGAGATTACATGTCACTAGTCAAGGAACAAGTTAGAGATCTCCAATCGGCTCTACGAAGGAGGAAAGGAGATTCAAGCATCGAGAGCAGCATCGCAATATACACATCTTTTAAGAGGAAAGCGAAGAAGGAAGCTAAAAGATTGATTTCAGCTTTGAAACAAGTGGACAGCCAAATTGTATGCTCGCAGCTACTAGATCTCGATCACCACATTGCCTCAGTGATTAAAATACTGAGGGAAGTTAGTGCAGTGAGTATTACCTGGTTGTGTTCCTTACTGTCGTTCTTGTCTGCGCCTTTGTCAAAAACCAAGCAAACCAAATGGTCAATGGTTTCGAAATTGATACACAAAGGAACAACAACAAGTGAAGAATTTTCTCAAATTTCAAAGGAGTTGGAAAGTGCAGTGTCTCATATTGAAGGCACTGAAGGCGATTTGGAGTCCATATTCAGGAGCATGGTCAAAACGAGGGCCTCTCTTTTAAACATGTCTCACTAGCTAATGTGATCAACTTTACACTTAGTAATCCAAATTTTAGAGGATATGCCAATAGTGTTTGTCTATGTATATGTATATGCTATACAAAAATATGTTTATACACGAGAAAGTTCAATACAATTTTGCCGTTTAAATGAAATGCCACGCTATATATCTTCTAAATCTTGATGCTTCTTCAATTAATCTGTAAGCATGCATTCACATTCGTGATTATATTTGCTCGTTGATTTTCTCATGCATATATTCTCAACTTTCTTAAAGAGATTTCTTGGTTGTTCTCTTCAGCTCAGAACTAACATCTGGATTTTAGCACGCGAAAGATGAATAAAGCTAATGAAACAAGGTAAATTCAGAAAATAGCATTAAAGGGCATGTTAATGTAAAATGGCTCTCGTAATTGTGGAATCTATTGCATAATTAATTGATGGTTAACACTAGATTAGGATTCGCGGACCGTGTACCAGGCATATTAGCTGTATTACTTAATACTATAATCATGCATTAAAATGGTTCCTTGTTCTAATAAAAATTGGGGCTGCAGATTCAAGGTCTCATGGGAGACAGCATACATATAACATGCCATTCGTGCATACGAACAACAAATACATATAAATCATATTCTGAATAATGGAAATTGGATGGGGTCATGTTATTAGCCATTCCAACGGAAAGTGTAAATGAAATTTGAATGAGTTATTTATCTCTTAATTGGTTTAGTTATGACTTCTGTTAATATATAAATAGTTTGTGCATAGTTTGTAGCTCTACCAAACATATATATTGATCGAAGAAGTGAGCACATGTAGCAAAGACGAACCAGCTCTTGGTTTCGAATATCGTCTTAATCAAGAATGGCACGCATCTGACTATAAGGAGGATTGTTTGGTATTGCATTTTGCATTAGATGTCTTAAGCAACATCAAAATGCAGTTTATCTCGGCAACTGGAGAAAACTAAATTTCACTTTTGAAATTCTTTGGTAGGTTATGATCTTATAATCACCAATGAGCATCAAAATGCAGTTTATCTCGGCAACAACAGAAAACTAAATTTCACTTTTGAAATTGTTATGATCTTATGACCACCATTGGTTTATGGTGTAATCTCACCCTCACAGAGATCCTCTTTAGCTTCGGTTAGAGCGAGCATAATAGAAGAAACATTTATGGCCAATTTTTAAATATTAACTTAAATTTGTTTATAACAAACACATGTTTGCATCCAAATATATATAATTACTTCGTTTTAGGATGATTAGGGCACTCATGTTTTGTTCTTGTAGAAGCTCAGGTTTTGAGCTGATACATAAGCATTTCTTTTTGTAATTTGAATGTATGTTTTCGAGTTGTTACCGTCGAAAATTCATGTAATATTTGGAAGTCACTCTCTTATTTCCTGCCACAATCATGAAAAATAGGGTGAAAGTTCCCACAATATTCAATACCGAAAGAGTACAATTGTTCAAATTTTTTTCAAAATTACATGACATTCGCGTATTCTTAATTTCGGGAATGAGTCCTATATAGTAGCACATCTAATACGATCTAATGTTTCATTCATTTGATATATAATGCCCCCTCCTTCACCATCTCTTGGGGATTCTAATGTATAAAGAAGTGATAAAACTTCATATTAATCCAATAAATAGTTGTTTTGCTTGAGGAGTTGAGGTTCCTGCAAATGCGACCAGCTCTGTCACCTTCAATTTTATAGTATTCCACAAGGTAATGTGACAATAATGGTTAATTCGTTGCAGATGGAAACAATCTTTTATACCTAATGCAAGATCATATGTAGACTAAGAAATTGACAATCTGATGATGCTCGGTTGGATGATTAGGTAGCACTGTCAGCGATTCAATCGGAATACACATGGGCCCTTCACATGTCTTGTATTGGTATGCCTAATCTGCGATTCAACTCATCGATCTCACTTCTTGCGCGCCTATATCTATATACTTCACACATATTGGTACTTCCCATCAGCACACATTGAGTTTTATTGCCAAATATAACTGCAATGGCTAGCTCTTCCAAATCTAACAATGTTCACCACATTAGATCCATTAGTTTGCCTTCAAGATCACACCCCACAACTCTTCACATTGAGGAGCAGCTAGAGAAACTTAAAACATGGGAGGCATCATCATCCCTTCCTATAGCTGAGAAAATCAACAATGGTTTGGCCGGGCTGGAAAACCTGTACAAATGCTTGGTTGATCTTCTCAGCTTGCCATCGACTCAACAAGTCCTATCTAACCAGCGTAACATGAAATACGCCAATGAGTCATTGGATCTATCAATGGCACTTCTAGATATCTGTGGGTCTTCAACAGATATCATTTCACAAGTTAAGGAACAAGTTAGAGATCTCCAATCAGCTCTAAGAAGGAGGAAAGGAGATTCGAGCATCGAGAGCAGCATAGCCAAGTACACATCTTTTAAAAGAAATGCAAAGAAGGAAGCCAAAAGATTGATTACAGCTTTGAAACAAGTTGAAAGCCAAATTGGATGCTCACAGTCACAGCTCCTAGATCTTGATCCACACATGGCTTCAGTTATTAAAGTACTGCGGGAAGTAAGTGCAGTAAGCATTACTTGGTTCCGTTCCTTATTGTCGTTCTTGTGCGTGCCTATGTCAAAAACTAAGCAAACCAAATGGTCAATAGTCTCGAAATTGATCCATAAGGGAGCAACAACAAGTGACGAACTGTCACAAATTTCAAACGATTTGGAAAGCGCAAAGTGTCTTATTGAAGGCACTGAGAACGATCTGGAGTCCATATTCAGGAGCTTGGTCAGAACAAGGGCCTCTCTTCTGAACATTTTGTCTCACTAATGTGATCAACTTTACATCCTTACACTTAGGAATCCAAATTTTAGAGGATACGCCTATTGTGTCTGCCCATGTATATACTATACATAAATCTGTTAATACACAAGAAAGTTCAATGCAGTTTTGATATTAATACTCACTGATATATATGCCTCGATCACTATCTTATAAATCTTGTTTGCTTCAATCTGTAAGCATACATTTACGATTATATGTATATATATATATATATATATATATATAGGGGAGCGGTTCAATAGGAACATAAATATGGTAGAAACCGTCGACACAGGAGCGAAAATTTTTCCTGCGTTCGGAAATTCACCAACAGTACCAATTTTTTTATTATGTTCGAGAATTCACGAACATAGTAGCAAAATTTTTTACTGTGTTCGAAAACTCAACGATCGAGATTTATTCCTACAGCTACGATATTTAGGTTCTCATTTGAACGACTACATGTATATATCTCTGCTCAGATCTAACTCATACAGATTTTACCCCACCAAATGTAAATTAAGTGACAATTAACACAAAGCAAAAATGGCAACAACAAAAAAAAAAGTTCTTCAAAGCAACTAGCATTAAAAAAGTGTGTTAATGTTAAATGGTTCTCGTAATTGTGGAATTAATATATTGAATAATTGAAGGTTAACAACAGCATAGGATGCCAGTATTAGAGTCGAGGACAGCATATATATAACATGCCATCTAGGAATTGCAAACTTATAATAAATCATGTATTCTGAATATGGGAGTAATATTAAATTTTGAATCATCAAGTTGATTTATCTCTTTTTCATTTCTCTTAAAAGAACTCAATCTTGTGAATCCATATTTCATATGTTTTTTTTTTTTAATCTAAAGCATAAGCGTAGATATAAGGATGTTGAGTGGTTATTAATACGCCGCAAGGTAATGTGGCAATAATGGTTTTAAGGTGGCGTTTGTTTGAGCTGAATGAATATTTGAAAGGGGATTTCGTCTAATTCAATCAAATATTTTTAAATTAGATCATTTGATAATTTTTCTTTTTCAAATATGAAAGCAACTTAAATTGTCTTATTAAATCAAATTTAAAACAAAAGTTTAATGATTAATACCAACATTAGAAACTCATTTTGGACAATTTTATTCCATTCATATGCATTTAAATTTATTAATTATATATTTATTAATTATTCTCCCTTTTTTTCTTTGCACATTTAATATAATAAAAATAAAAGAAATTGAAACATTTTCAATTTTAAAATTTTAAGTAGTTAAATTTTAAATTTAAACTAAAATTATTAGAATTTTGAATTTGTAAAGCGATATTTTCAGTTAAACGCTAATTTTGTAGATTAAATTGAATTATTTTGATTATATATATGATATAATATGAGATTATATCCGTATTTTATAGGCATCAATTAATTATTTTTTTACTCTACTACTTTATTCTAATACTTGTTTTTAATTCTAAATTTATTCTTATGTTACTTTAACATTTTTTTCGAAATTAGATTAAAATTTAAAAATTTTCAATAAAATAAATATAATAGCATACATCATGTAAAATACAATTGATAGTTTATTTGATAAATGTCATGAGAAGAAATAATTTTAAAATCTAAAATATAATAAAGATGTATCAAATAATGATATCAATAATAAATTAGAAAAAAATTAAAGATGAAGGTAGTATATAAGTGAGTAGTTATATAAAAATAATTAAATAAATAATGATAAGAAATTTAATCATATTATAATTTTTATTTATCATATAAGTATTATATTCAAAATGAGACAATGTGTGTATTGCTATTCAGAAGTTATAAAATAAAATATTTTCCATTAGAGGGTTAAAACGCACAAAAGAAAACATTCAGACAATTCATTCAATTCTATAATTAAATAATATTTTTACTGATTCAACTTTCAGTTTTCAGATGCTATTTCTTAATTCTTTAGACACAGGCTTATATTTAGACTTCAGTATTCATCATTTAAAATAAACAAACAATACGTCAGACTTTAGTTTGGTGCATGTGAAATGAAATGTATGTCTCCTACTCCCTTCGATTTGTATCCGGAGATCCGAACAACCATACACTCTGGTTTAATCCCCGACCATGACTTTGAGTTTTAGAAAATTGCGTCATTTTGGCTAGGGCTTTAGACATAGACTATTGCACGTATATAAACACTTTTTTCCTGCAACTTTTGCACACAACTCTCAATCATATTAATACACTTTTATATTGTAATTATCTTAACGATTATGAGGAACTAATTCGCTCTTTCAGGAGATGAAGATAAATCTCAACTTTTATTTATGTAATTTTTATATTTTTTACATTTGATTTGAATTCTTGTTTCATTTCGATTGGATGAATGTTATTTTCTTCACATTGTAGTATCAAGTAGAATCTATTAATCTGATCATGAAATATATATTAAACCAGGATCATGATAAACTGGTTGGAGTCCTAACCTGATCAATAGGTGAAGATTAAAGTTTTATATAGTTCAAAAGTTCTAAGTGGGTTTGATTATAATTACTGGAATATGACCTTAAGTATTTTAACAATATTGAAAACTAAAAATTGCAAATCGCAATCGAACGACCGTTGCTCAAATATATGAACACGTGAACTAGAATCATTACAAATTGAAGTTTATGCATAAATATTAGTTGATGATTGAATATGTACTCTTGGATTTCTTTTTGATAGTTTAATTGTTTTTTTTTAGTTATTAATTTCCTAGTTATTCATTTTAATTCTGAAACAAATCTGGTACATCTTTGATTAATTGATTTAATTATGTACAAGTTGTTGTGGAATCAACTCTACTTGCTCTATCTATATTTGCATTAATATTATCATTGTGTGAAGTAAGTAGGATTTTATAATGTGATGTTGGGGAACCAAGGGGTGGCTCAGTTGTAGAGCCGAGCTTTACAGTACGTAAGATCTTAGGTTCGATACCTTCCCATGCCCCCTTAGGGCAAAAAAAAAAAAAAAGTGATGTTGCGCCACCGGTATCAAAATGGGTGTCTCAAAATGTTCTTTTTCACTAACT
The DNA here is from genome assembly GCA_025631175.1 of Iris virginica. NCBI lineage: Eukaryota > Viridiplantae > Streptophyta > Magnoliopsida > Asparagales > Iridaceae > Iris > Iris virginica. The sequence goes on from JAOTQG010115136.1 coordinate 10,358, forward strand.
AATTTGAATGTCCTTAGACAAAATGTTTGCGCTTTAACACGATTTATTAATGGTAGTACGCCGTGGATCTTCTTCTTACGATTTTAACAATATTGATGTAGTAAATTAATTTTAATATATTTTACAATGTTGTTTTGTGTTAAGTTAGCTTGATTTTGCTTTCTAATTTTGGAGCACTATGCTAATATATGACATATGATGACCCATGTGATTATACAAAATATTATTATTGGTAGATTTTATGCAAACACTCACGAGATAACACTCTTTTTCGTTAAGGGTAATCTAGTCGTTTAACGGTTGTACGTGTTAAATGCAATCGTACTTTTTACGCAAAACAAATTAGATTTTTCATTTTATTTTTATTTCATCGAAACGCCTGGAGGTGTTGATATTGCTATAAATATATATATTTTTAATGATATTCTTATAATTATTTGATATGTTTTTATTTAATTTGATTTGATTTGATTTGATGCTTGTTATTGTTGTTTTATAGTATTTTTAAAATATCAAAGATTTTGGAGTCAAAATAGAACAAAATAAGCACTTTGAAGCTCAAGCGGATTAAAAGTAACAAACTAGCAAAAGTCGAAAGGCCAGAGTTGAAGATTTCAGAGCATAAAAGAGAAAATACAGAGAGCAAAAGTCTAGTACAGAAATACTTTCGCTCGATACTCCCAAATAAACAAAAATCAGACTCCTGCATACAGTTGAGGAGAGAGAGAGAGAGACGCAGCCGGAGATATTTTTTTTTTTTGTCTAGCCACAGGTGGCCGACTAATCCTGTTCGAGGCGGGTCCCGGGGTCTCTCCCAACATAGTTGCGGGGAATCGTCCGTCCTGCTCGTTGGTCGCAGCCGGAGATATGAAGAAGACAATTAGGGTTCTTTTTTCCGGCGAAGGTAATTACATGCTTCCTTCTTCGTCGATTCGAGGCTGTATTTCTGCATCTCTTTTTCGTTCTAGGACATGTTATAGTTACAGTACAGCTTCTGGAAATGATAGTAGTAGTTTCA
>JAOTQG010115147.1:0-11374 GCA_025631175.1 Iris virginica
TGATTGTTCAACAACAGAGGTGGGGTGTAAACCCAATATCTTCTCTATTTTTGTGAGATTGTCGGTGACATCTGGGGCAGAGAATCAGAATCGGGGAGGAATATTAAAGGAAATAAATGTTAAAACCTAGGAAAGGTTAGGGAGTGACTGAGTGAGGCAATTTTGAGAAACCCTTATCAGTAAAAAGTAGCAAATCAAGATAGTTCAAAGATTCACAAGAAAGAGGAGCGCGCTACATGGAACAAATGGAAGATTTGGACGAAGATCCAAAGAACAAAAAGAAGAATGCAAAAGGGTAAATTCTCTCTGGGTGTCACTTTCTCTACTGGATTTTGATCCGACATCTTAATAAATGCAGGATAAAACAACGAAATTTTTGTGCAAACGTTTGTGACATTTGTGAAAGGGGTTCAAAATTCTGAATCATGTAGTATTCTAAATTTCAAGTGCGATCACAATTGAGGGAGATAATTCCTATGTATATACTTGGTGACGACTTGCCTAAAAGGCATGTCAAGTCTTTCATGTTCAATAAGGTGTTGTCCACGGCAAGTCCTCACTCGAATTTAAATTTTATAATGAAGAGAATGATCAACTAAACTAATATTAAAGGCTCTCGACAGGACATTCGATGCTCACAGAACCGGATATATGGTTGTCATGGCACATTGGGCTGATTCTAATTGAATATTAAATAAGTGCATTATTAATTTCCTTAATATTCCTCCCCCTCACATTGTTTCGTGATTTGCGAGTCCCTAAATAAGTGCTTTCAAGATCGGGGAATATTTGAAAAAAATGGGATTGTTTCCGTTGATAACGTAAGAACGGATGATCTTGCAATTAGTGAGTTGAAAAAAGAGATACTTAAGAAGGGTAAAAAAGCTTGCAATTGAGTGGGGATTATTTCAATGTTAGATGTAGTTCTCATATTCCAAATTTACTAGTTCAAGATGACCTTAGTGTGATTCGGACAATTGATGATAGGGTTCGAGAAGGGGTGAAGTACTCGGTAGCGTGTGAAGGTCGAAGGTTGTTGTTTGGTGAGTTTGCTAAGAGTTATAGTATAGCAAAAAGAAGGTTGATTTTGAATTGTCGAACTCAGTGAAATGCTTGTTATAATATGTTAAAACATATCATACTTTCCAAGGATGTTTCAAAAAATAGGGCGAGAATGAAAGTGTTTTTTTCAACTCAGTGAAATGCTTGTGTATAGTTTCTTTGAGAATTTAGTAATGCATCGAAGATTATATCGTGAAGTGACTGATATCTCTAATTTATTTTTGGGTGAGGTGGTTAGAGAGTTCAAAAAGATATGCATTTGCAACATGATAATCAAGCCATTAAGGAGATGGCGAAGAGGATGAAACAAATTTGATAAATATTAGAGTGAGACAAATCTTGTGATGAGTCGATGACTATTGGTACTTGCTTAGATCGAGGTTTAAAATGAAGATGGCAAAGCATAGTTTTGAAAATATATATATATATATGGCAAAACACATACTAAGCTTGAACCATTAAAGACCTCGTTGACTAAATTGTTCCAAGAATATGTTGATGACGATGATGTTTTGAAAGAAAAGTCAAAAGAGTGTTTATCGTGTAGAAACTCCGATCGTAAGCAACATGAAAAAGGTGATGATGCAAGGAGATTGCACGGATCTTTGATTTTGAGAAATTTGGAAAATGATGAGGAGTCACTACACAGGTGGAGTGATATTTGGTTGAACCTGAGCTTTAATTATAAAGAGCTAGCTCACTTTGATTGCTTGGAGTAGTGGAATGTTAATAGTCTAAAATTTCCAATATATCAAAAATGGCTCAAGATGTTTTAGCTATTTTCCTATCACAATTGTCGCTTCTCAATCGGCTTTTAGTGCCGGTGGTAAAGTTATTGAACCACATTGCCCTTGCTTAAAGCGAGAGGTACTAATTTTGTTATAATTTGGTTATTATTATGTTATTTAGTTATACTATACATTTATAATTTGTATTATTTCGTAAAACTGAAATGAGAACAAGGTGCAATTAAAAGAATTGGAAATTGACTTGTATTGTAGGACAAAAGTTCAATATGTTCAGGTAGTTATCTTTATATTCTCTATTTCAATTTTTTATATTTATATGATTGAACTGTCGTGCTCAATTTCATTTTCATTTTGAAGGTGCACCCGCAAACAATTAAGGATTGACCAGCAACGACTCCTATTATAAAGTAGGTAATAGGCTAATGGACCCATCTTCCAAATGGCATCATGGCAAGAGTGGGAGGGAACAAATAGCGGACACCTAACTTGTTTCATCATTATGAAAATTAAAATTTGTTGTGGTTTGGGATTGATTTATGAATGTTTAAATGCTGTCATGTTAGGTTAAAGTTGAATTGTAGTTTTCTTTGAGGGATGAATTTTTTTCATTCACTTTATAAGTTATTCATGGGTTTATGTTAGCTGTTTTGAGCCTTTTAATGTTCTGTTGTTGCTCTTCCAATGTTCCATACTCTAGACTTTCTAATATTGTGTGTTTTTCGGGTTTTATTTTGTGTTTGAGTCGATGCTCGAGCCTAATTAAGTTATTCTTTGTTGGCAATAATCGGGTGGGATGGTTTGTTGTATTATTGCTTTTGAACTCTTGAAGGCTACGTGCTTGCAGCATGCTAGACTCGGATAAAGGCAGAGGCTTGAGTAGAAGTCAATGGAGTCCTTAATGGACGAAGACATGGTTCATGTTCAGTGCCAACTGCCATCAATGGAAGTTCAGTAGTCCCATCATTCTTTTCAGCAACTTCTTCTCTGTTGACCTTGTAGTGGTGGTTGGTCTCTTCATGTATCTTCGCCTTCGGACCGAGAGGGAAAGACGAGAGTTTTATTCTCCAATTTGGGCTTGGGCCTATATCCTCTGGTAGTCCAGATTCGCGAAGGATTGCCAAGACCCGCGAATGCCATAGCTCGTGAAGTCTTGGGAAGGCCCGCATGTATCTCACGTGCCAATCACGAGTCAAGTATAGCCCATCCATTTTGGATCTGGCTTGAGCCCGTGAAGGCTCGACTAGTGGAAAAGGTTGACAATCTCGACTCGAGCCCGCGAAAACTCGGCTTCGCCCGGCTCATCTACAGCCTTTATAACATCAAAAGATCCATCAATAAACACTTCATACATTTGAACAAAGACACATTAATTTCTCTTTTAAAAGACATTTGTTGCAGAGAACATAAAGAGCTAACCTGAATTAACCTAAATAATACTTGACTAAATTCACTAGTGCCATCTATTGCCTACAAAAAATGGGATAGCTCATTACCTATGCTTTTACTATCAGCCAACTACATTTTTAGCGGCTCAATTCTTTTTCTTGAAGACTCTAAAGTCATAACCGCTGTCAAACTACATAATCCATCTTCTGTCTTATTGTTCCCACTTATACCTTCTCAAGACCCTGCGCATTTCTCAAGTATCCAACCTGGTTCTAACTTGACCAGCAATCCTATGATATTAAGATAAAACTAGGAGTTTCTGTGAAAGGAAGCCTCTACTTAAGTGGCAGTAGCTCTGGTCTGTAGAGAGTCAAGACACTTTATCAAGAGAGTCTAGTGTCAGGTGAATGTAGGAAAGCATCCATGTGGACTACAATTATTGGGGTAAGGCTTTCTTGATTTCATGTTTCATGTTGTGAACTGTTTGCATCTCTTTTATAACAATATACCTCAGAGCAGAATTGATGCAAAGCAACAAGAACCATACCTTATTGTCCTGAAATAACAAGGAGCCATTCTCTGTATTAACCTCAAAGTTCCAGCCCCTAAATAAGTAAAGATAATTTATAATTAACACTTGCATGTTACATGTTGAATGGAACGAAAAAAGAAATCAGAGAGTCAACTACCTCTCCTGAGCTTCAGCCTTTAATTGTCCGATATAGCTTTCTAGTTTAGCACATGCTGCTTCAATTTCTATGTTTTTTTGACAAAGCTCCCTCCATTGTGCCGATAAAGCATTAAGCTCATAAGCAGTATTTTGCTGATTAATCATATAGAGAGTATGTCAGTGTGGTCACAATACAGGTGTCCAACTGAATCAAAGCACTGTTTAGTTCTTATAATGTAAGTCACCTGATGATATTTTCTTTCTCGATTCACTGTTTCAATCATTTCATTTATTTCCGCCGCTTCTGCTTGCATTCTAAGAAAATGTAAGAGCTATTACAACATGCAATGAAATTTGAAGGATGTAACTTAATGTATGACAAGCACATGCAATTTTTATCTGCAAAGGCAATCATCCATCTTAGTGGAGGAATAGAACACACTGTGTATAATGGTTTACAGAAGAAGCGGAACCATGTAACAGTTAGTTCATGCATTCAATAAACCACGGAAATGGCGCTCTTAAGAACAGAGCAGTTATCACACGCATTGGTACAACCAATTTCTTTGTCAATAAATGTCACTCAACCATCACCAATTGCATTGTCCTTTGCTCTCAACATCCATTCTAAAAGGATTATTGTTAAGTGTTCAGATTCAGAAAGGTTACTGCCATCAGCATTCGTCACTATTGGCAACAACTTAACCCAACAACGGACCCGACAATCTACAACCACATGACACCTGAAGCCAATCATTCCACAAAATAAGTACATATATAACATATAACTGCGTACACACACTTGCAGTCGCCCTTTCCTTAGCAGCAGAACTACTAGCCCTAGCTGGAAACCACCTCATACACAGCATGACCATCACATGAAAAAACAAAAAGAACCTTTGTCCTAGTTGGTATCTAACACCAATACATGCTGTATTTCCCCACACCCCCATCCCCAACTACTTCAACTGACATGTCTGCCATCCACTCGGCCTCTGACAACCCCGTCCCATTGTGCCCACCACCTACGCGGCAGTGCCACTAATCCTAAAAACTAAACGTACTTTGTCCCTTTATTACCAGAAATGCTAATCCTAAAAACTAAACCTACTTCATCTTTTTATCACAAGAAATGCTAACCATATTCCATCATCACCACTTCGAATGCCAGGTCAGACACCAATTGCAACCTTTAATAACAAAAAAAAAAAAAAAAACAGACAGACAGACAGACAGACACATGCAAGTTCAAAAACAGGATTACATGGCAAGTAATACTTAGGCCGCTTTTTCTGGAAAAATTTGCTGACTTGATGATAACAGGGAACTCTTAAAGAGTACTATTTTTTTGAATGAATGCCAAATGAAGCAATGCATCCTTAACCCAAACGAATAAATACAAGATACTGCGAATCTAACATCAACACAATTTCAGACTTGGGTGAAGCATACATAGTATGCCCTCTAGCCAAGATAAAAATAGAAACATTCATCTACGGTGTGAGAAACGGTTGAAATGCAGATTAGTCCTTTCTCATACAGAGATGGGAGTATTTCCAGTAAACATCTCAATATGCACTCTAACCAGAGTGACAATGAACACTCCTCCATCGACACAGATGATTCATCAACATCTGCCATACTCTTCTCAGCCAGTCACCATGGTCAAAAGCTCATAGATACTCTTTTACTGCCACTTAAAATTGTTTATAACTGTTTATTTATACTCTAAGCACAATAAGCACATACAATGTGTTGTGGATGTACTATTTAACAAAACTAACACTAACTACGTTTAAAAATCAAGGATAACGTCAAGCCTTTACAAAGATCAGACATAAACAATGCACTTCACAAGAAACTAAAGGCAAACTAAGCAAGAGTAAGGGATAAAGCAGACCTGGATAAGAAGGCTTCCAATCGTTGGTTATGTCGTATCCATAAATCAGCACTATGTTTACACATCAGGTCCAGATTCTCAAGCCTATAATATAAAAAATCTATAGTTAGTAAGATATGGACACTTACCAGACTAAAGATTTTTTTTCTGATGTTAAAACTCCAAATAGTGCCCTTTTACATCTTTAGAAAACCAACTATAAACGCTCACATATACAAAACATAGAAACAAGAGCATGATTACTATAACATATTTTCTACTTTAAAGTTTTTGTTTAGATTAATGTTTTACATAGTGCGTATCAAAGTATCTTTTTAAAAAGTTATCTTACTCGAGTACAAGGTTAGTATTTTGAGCACTTGTAGCCAATCGCAGTTGCAACCATGTCCAGAAGTTTCTTTAGATCATATAAGCACTCTGGGGAGGGTGTGTGTGTGTGTCTAAGAGAGAGAGAGAGAGAGTGAGTGTCTTGCTGATGCTAAGTTAGTAAAGACTAATCTAAATACGGCAGAAGAATGATAGCTGATGCTGGGTCAGCACTTGTGGTTAAGACTTTTTTTTCTTTATATCTAAGGGATGGCTCAAACTAGTCCATTACATTTCTCATGGTCTCTCGGCCACGCCTATCGCCTTCCAAGAGCTGGATCACTTCAGGAGGAGGATCCTCATACCATCGCTGCCTTCCAATGCGTCCACAGAGATCCTCGCAAGTTTATCAGCCACCTCATTCGCCTACCGAAGGATATGAACGAGTTTAACCTGCCATTCCCCATTTAAACTCTTCCTAATGAGATTTATCAAATCCTCATGTATTGTATCACCCGAATACACCTCCTGCACTCGGGAAAACACATCCAAGCTATCTGTTTGGATTAAAATCCGACGCCAACCCCTCCTCCAAGCCTCCTGCAGCCCATACAGCACACCCAAGAGGGAAGCACACCTTCATCCGCAAACTTCTTTCCCAGACCCCCAACACCACAAGGAGCCCAATGCCCACCCCTTCCGGAAGAACCATCTGAATTCAAGCAAATCCACCCCTGCGGTGGCGGCCGCCAACCCACACCCATGATGTGCCAAGCCTCAGTCATCCCGCAGCTACCTCACAATTCGTTCAGGGCCTCCATACATCCTCTAACCGCAGCCATGATAATTAACAAGTGCTGCTGCAAACTCACCTCCTGATTGCTAAAAACAAACCCATTTCACCACCTCCATAACCAGTAGCAAACAAAACCGCAGGTCGTGTCTGCTTCCAGCCCGTGACTTACTTTGAAACGACCCCGAAGGTTCTCCAGCAGCCACGATTCAATTTCAGCCTGAAAAAAGGTTTTGTGATCCGCCTTCTCCACTAATGTGAACCACACCTCTCGCGCCACAAAACAGTCCCTCAGGACATGAATAATCGATTCCGGCTTTTAGGGTTAAGACTTAGTTGTGCAATCGGGCAACTTATGGTTAAGCCCATCAGCCATAGGCAAGTCCGAGGAAAAATCGGGTTCAACTAACCCTGGGATTAAGAGGGGCAATACTAAAATTCACCCTATAAATGTTATACTCCCTCCTGTTCCCAAAAGAGTGGCTATTTTGACAGCGCACAGATCAAGGAGAGCCATTTGACTTCAATATGTATAGCTACAAGTATTATTTTGCCATCCCTACCCTTACAGGTTAGTTTAAGAAGCAATCGACCTTGGAATTTGCGACTCGTTTCATTCTCTCCAACTAAGGTTTTTAAATTTTCATTTTTTTTTGTTTTCGATGGACTAGACTGTAAAAAGTAAAAACGACAAAGATGATTTTTTCAAAGTGTATAATTCTGGAACATCCATGTTCGGAAAGATCGAGTCCTTTTAAGACGGGGAGTATGGTTACTGTTTTTAAATCTCAACCCAGGTAGGGGTAGGAATAACCAAATCTAACATAAACACCCATAATACAGAAACATATCAAGGAACTAGTTAGTGCCGGTGCCAGCCAGAAATTAAATAATGTGTTTGAGAGCACGGAATCAAAAATTAATAAATATATCATGTATAAATAAAATTAGATAGTAAAATCATCTATAAAAAATAATTTAATTAAATATATAAAAGAACTTAAACATATATATGTAGAGAAATTATAAAGAGAGAAAAAAAAGAGAAAGAAGTAAAAGAGAGAGAAAACAATAAAGTGTGAGTGAGAGGGGAGGGGAAGTAGTAGGGGGGTGAGAGTAGGGATAAGATGAATGGTAGAGATTAATTTTTAAAAACTTACTATTCGCAGTATTGTTCATGGATGACCTGATTTATACTATAAATATGGCCTAAATAATCTATGTATATTCCTTTCTTAAATCTATAAAGTCTTCTTTTTTTCATCAAAATATATACATACGGACTCAATGATGACCTTGCATTGAACAGTACTAAATGCTGAAAAAGGATTCATGTAGCCAACTCAAGTTATTTGGACTACGGATGAGTGAGTTGCGTTGTACAACATGAAGAATATACCTTGCTGAAAATTTACTAAAAGGAAAGTAAACAGTAAAATAGGTGACGAAAATATATAATTGTACACACATATTAAAGTCTAGATTCTTATATTCCAAATAGTGATGTGTTAGTCAACGTCGAAATCCATATGCTAAAAAGTTCCCTACCTAATTACTTGATGCTGAAATAAACATTGAGCTTTCTGAAGTGCTTGCTTCCAGGCAGGTTCATCATTCCGTTTGTTCATTTGTGGCACGTCAAGTGCATATTTTGACACATCAAAAGGCATTGAAGGTTTTCCAGCTCTCAATCGCGCATACCCATTGGCAAGCATTGGGAGATCCTGAAAATGAAATTTTCATATTACTGCATGCTAAAATATCTCCATGCCAACTCTCCCGTCTTATTCCGTCAAATTAAATTCAAAACCATGTCTGCAAATTAACATCAGAAAAATGAAGAAGTGCAAAAGATCAAGTTGTGCACCAACACCGCCATGTGAGAAGATGCGCTATGTCTGTAAGAAGTACAGAAGAAAGAGAAACTGCAACATGTTCTGACCTTCTTCAATGGTTAGGGTGTAATTGAGAAGGAAATAAACGCCAAACCACATTCGCACACACATGCAATTGGCAGAAAGCGAGGAAAAAGCAACCAAAAGTAAGAGAGAAGCTTCAAGCGCTCCATAGGGAACATTGTGACAACGTACAATTTTCAGCAAGTTTCCTAGGATTACTCACACTTCTCCATTTTTTATTTTTGGGGGAAAATTCTATCCTTCCTCGGGGAAAAAGAATCAACTTCGTTAGCGTGAGTATTTGATCCTGAGAAGTTTCCTAGGAAAATAGGAAGGTATTCCTGCTGACAGGCTCCTCTGAATGGCAGCAAATGTAAAGGCTGATGAGCCAATTCTTGGTGAACAAATAGGGTATGAGCGGACAATACTTTGTTTAAGGAATTTTGTATGTGGTTTATCATTTGTGACAAGTAGGATAACTTAAGAGACAGAGAGAGAGAGAGAGAGAGAGAGAGAGAGAGAGAGAGGGCAAGTTGTGTCGCCGAAGAGAGTAAAATCTGGCACGGGTAGGTCAACTTTGACTGTTTGGATTTTTTTTTCCTATTCTTACTGTTCATTTTCCTTTCTTAATTCTTCCAACTCCCTTGGATATTGGATTTCATCCCTTGTTTTTTTCCCGGGGGGGGGGGGGTTCTTTTTTTTTATATATAAAATAATAATTTTATTATAAAAGAAAAAGATAATACAAGGAAAAAAAAATGCAGTGAGTTTAACATTTTTAAAAGATATATTTTTTTTTAGATTTTCTTTTTTTTTACTTTGCCACTTGGTTGCGTCCCCGCCTTGTGCCTACAACTCCTCCCCCTTAATAATACATATCTGCTTCCTCCCCCAAGCCAGAGGAAATCTGCTCGATTTTCTCTGACCTTTCCATCTAACGAAACAAGGACAAAACAAGATAGCAAAACTAGACATTGGTACTTCAATTAATCGAAACAATCACACTTTTTAAAATTGCAACAATCCTCATATTTTTCTCAATAATTCTCTCATCTCAAAATTGTTTTGCATATGAGAACATACCACACTAAGTACTCTTGGGCTACGAGAAGAATCAATCTAAGAATCCTATCAATATGATAAGCTTAGAATTCACCTCCAAAAAAACCCTGCAAGTAGCGGAAAATACCTGAAAGAAACCTCGGAAGCTATCCTTGCGTGTAATTTCTTTCGGCCTGGTTATGGTTATATTTTCTGATTCTATTGAATCGTAAGTTAGACTTGTTGTTCATTATTTTCAAAGAAATCCACTCTTCTTAAGTTTAGTCTTCTTTTCCATGTAGTGAAGCTAAAGCTTTAGGAGCCCGCTAAACATAGAAATCGAGAAGCAGATGAAAGCCTCATTCAAAATTTCCAGAAAAAAAATAACTACAAAAATATACGCAAATCGCAACAATCTATTAAAACATTTAGTTTCAAATACCTTGCTCCCTAGCAAATAAAGACCCATTCAAATACAATAAAATGTCCAACTATTCATGTAAGTCAAAGAAACCTCGTTTTGACAATCTCATCTAAAGTATTAAATTACAAAGCTAAGATGCCAACAGACTATCTACAAACAATTTTGTTCTCAAAGCCTCCAAGTTCATTCTCACTAGATGATTCAATACAAACACAACAGAGCTGCTCATTAACTTTATTCACCATCTTGCACTTGTTGAGAGCACTACTCAACAAGAAATCCTCAACTAACCGGTGCAAATCCACCAACCAAAACAAATCAAAAGTTCCAAATGGTCACGTTTATGGTGAATACGATAGTAACTCTTTGATGTTTTTACCCGATTGCAAGCACATAAAAACACCGAATATCATAGCTTCTCAAGAGCTTCTCAAATTATTTTCGGTTAAGATGGCCTCAGTGGCAGTCTCCCATGCCAAAACAATAAAAATATCAAATAAAAGAAATTCAGTGGAGCGTTGGATCTTCTAATGCCTTTACAAGGAAAATAACTCACCTCATTTTGTGACAAATGGTATGAGGATTTCACAAAAAGTCCTCCTTTTATTCCCTCTTGAGCATGCTATTAACCCCACCCCCACTCATTCAGCTGCAGCAGTCGTGAATGTACATTCTCAAAGAAAATCAGCTCATAGATCATTCAAAATTTCTCCTAGATATGGCACTGATGAAATCATCACTTCCTGAAACCTGAATGCCTTGACCTTGACCGAACAACCCTCATACTCTTGACTGGCCGGGAAGAAGAGAGGAGGAAACTCCACCATAATCCAGTTTTCCATGTCACATAAAGGGTAGTTAATCGCGTGCTATAGCGGCGTCGAGCGGAGCGGGTACCCCCGCGATTGGTCCCAAATCGCCTCCCGCATCATAGTCGCGTTCGTCGTGGCGCAAATTGCGGCTCGAATCGCAGGATTCTTGGGAAATTTCGCAAAGCCCCTTAGACACGACGAGGCCAGGAGAGAAGAACAAAGAGGAAAGAGAGCGACTCTTCAGCGCCCACCCTCGGCGCGGGGGGGGGGGGGGGGGGGGGGGGGGGGGGGGGGGGGGGGGGGGGGGGGGGGGGGGGGGGGGGGGGGGGGGGG
>JAOTQG010115158.1:0-11372 GCA_025631175.1 Iris virginica
TTAATTTTATTTAAATACTTATATTTTTAGTTTCAATTTCTAATATTTATTTCTGGGTTGGATTTAATTTTAGTTTTGACTATGATTATTTTCCGTATAATTCATCAGTCACCATGGATATTTCATTTTTTTGCTCGATTGTTTTAGTAGTAATATAATTTTAAAAATAATTCATTTGTTTTTTTAATTTATATTTATTTCATCTTTGGCTTGATTTGAATATGACATTTTTTTCATAATTACAATAAGTTTGATTTGAACTAATTTTGATTCAATTTAATTTTAAATTCACAGGTTATTAAAATTGTATGACTTTATTTATTTCATTAATTTTGATTAAGATTATTATTTTATTTAAATTAAACAATTTTTTTTTATTGAAAATTACAACCTTGCGGAGCAGGATTTAAAGCTAGTTTGTAAAGTGAAGTAAAAAGGTAAAAACTAGATACGTTGAGAAGAAAGAAGCAAAGTCTAGAAACGACGTCGTTCGCGCTAAGATTTTCAAATGGGTAAACCATAAGAAAGATGAGAGGTTCAGAGACCAACCGTCAGATTCCTTCGACCGAGCCTCCCTCCTCCTCTCTCTCTCTCTCTCTAGAATTTCTTTTCCTCTCCCTCTCTCTAAAAAGTAGAGTAGAGAGTAGAGAAGAATGAGGATTCTTGTTCAAGCTCCAACTGCAGTTTATCAATGCTCACCAAAACCACAATTCGCAGCAGCAGCAGCAGGTGGAATTTCTAATAGTTTTTCGCTAATTAAGTACTCCCAACGACGACAACCGCCTCAGCAGCAGCAAATATATTCATCATGCTGGAATTTTAACTGCATTTCACCTCTTAAAGCATCTGCTTCTTCTGTCCCTGCAGGTTAATTACTATCAATTAATTATCTGTGTTTAACATTTTTGATTTCCTTTTGAGTTTTTCTAATAGTTACTCCCTCCGTTACATGCAAAACGCCAACTTTTTGATTATTTTAGGGCCAATTTTGTTACACTTTACTATCTCGGTCTCAATTATATTGGTCACTAAACAAAAACACAAATTTAAGAATTTTTTTTTTTTGGTTTGAATAGAAGAATCTTCTTAAATGCATGTGTGTATACTTATGTTTCCTCTTATACCCTTTAATTGTTTAATGAGGTAATAGTTGGGGGGAAATCAGAGTGTTAGCTATTACTCCCTCCGGGCAAAATTTGATGAGTGCCTAGGCGCTTGGTGTCTTAGGAGCGCCCAATGCACATAAAGGCTATAAATTATGCACATAATAATTATGAACTAATGGTGTAACTTATGTGCATTTTATATTTATGTTATGTGCATAATTTATAGTGTTTATGTGCATTGGGTGCTCCTAATACACCGAGTGCCTAGGCGCTCGGTATACCAACTGCTTCCTCCAATTCAGAATAAGTGTTACACTTTCCTTTTAAGGAAATTCCATATTGATTTCTAACCACAAATATTCTATTGATCCCACAAATAATAAATTATAACCACTCACTTCATTTCTTCATTCAATTCAAATGACCCTTCCTAAAATATTGCATCAAGCCAAAGTGCCACTTATTTTGGATCGGAGGGAGTAGTTATCATTGACTTTTTAAAAGTGGCCAAAAACTTTTAGATGACCGAAAAAAGGATATGTAGTCATGTTTACAAATAGGAAAATGATTGGCAAAGGATATGTAGTCATGTTTACATAACCAATCAAAGTGATTGTGAACTAGTGGGTCCCACTATTTATAATTTTCAAAGCCGCTCTGTAACGACCCGAGTCCGAAAACCCGGTTCGCTACCTAGCCCACCCTAGCGCCGCATCTTGGGTCAACGGCCCATCACAGGCAACCCAAAAGTTCATGGATGATTTGATGCTAGTTGGGTAGTAGGAAGTTTCATATAAACCACACGAAATTCCTTCATCTCTCCGATATGGGAATGTGGGGTGTTACACACTCCCCCGCTCAAATCCTTGACATCCTCATCAAGGCCGAACTAATACTAAGATCGTCCCCCAGTCGCTCTGATACCATTTGTAACGACCCGAGTCCGAAAACCCGGTCCGCTACCGAGCCCGCCCTAGCGCCGCATCTTGGGTCGACGACCCATCACAGGCGACCCAAAAGTCCATGGATGATTTGATGCTAGGTGGGTAGTAGGAGGTTTCATATAAACCATACGAAATTCCCTCATCTCTCCGATGTGGGAATGTGGGGTGTTACATGCTCTGATTGGTGACACATAATTATCTAAAGTTTTCCCTTTGAATTTTCGCGGCGTGTATCACTATTGACTACTCTTACAAATATATAAAAGTTGCACTTCCTAGGATTTTCAATATGATTTATAACCAATGAAACTTTATCACCTAAGTCGAAGAAAATTATGTTAAAAATTGATTTGATTTCGCTCGTATGTTGACTTTTAAAAAAGGAAAGTGGATTCTTTGGTCGGAATGAAAGAAGAAATAGATAGTGTAGCTTGGTGTCATCTGAATATTAAATGCCAATTTCTTTCTGAGATGGGTTAAGGATCCTTGCATATAAATGGCTAGGCTTGTGATTACCTGATGTGTGTTAAGTTGAATGTGTAGGCTTGTGTTGACCCGGTTTATTTGGGTGTGTGGAGGCATGCTCTTGTACCATTTGCTCCTAAGAGTCATGAGTCCATCTCAAAGTTAGTTGACTTGTGAGAGATGTGACCCTTACATCCTTAAACTTAGTTGCTAGGCTTCAATCTATAGGATGTGGGTTAATGTCTTAACATGGTTGACAGCTAGACTGGAGCAACGACACTAATGAAGGTGCTTCCTACAGCTACTAACTCTTATAATTCATTGATTCTCCCAAGAAGTTACTCTATTCCGTGAATTTGTTTATTAGTATTCACCGAGAGGATAACGTCATTTACTAAAAACCTTGATAGAATCAGGGGAACTGTACTGTGTTAGAAGTGTAAAGGCTTTTGATCCAAACGGAGACGAGGTGATGTTCTTTTAGAGTCTCCATTGCATACAATTCTCATGATGTTTCAACTTTACCCTTCGTAATTGACATGAAACATGTTCTCTACAGCATGAAAAAGTTTGATACAATGGCATGATTAGTCATAAGGGTAGCTATAATTAAGTATGCCTTGGATGTTTCCCTTTATTCGAGTATGGACCACTTGGGAGAGGAGCTCACCTTATATGTACCAATTCCTTGTCAAATACAGCTACGGCTTCAGAAATTTCGATGATGGGAACAGCTAAGGGTGACGTCTTAAAAGCCTTGTCACAGATCATTGATCCTGATTTTGGCACTGACATTGTCACATGCGGATTTGTCAAGGATTTACACATTGATGAAGCTCATCAAGAGGTGCTCTAAAACATATTTTATGATTTCAACCATAACCTCTAAAATAAATACTAGGTTCTCACTTAAGTTATTCAACTTTGCATCTCAGGTTTCGTTTCGGCTAGAGCTCACCACACCAGCATGTCCAATCAAGGACATGGTAAATGATACACAAGCATTGTATGTTTGAGTATTTTGTCTTAACAGTTTCCATTCTTCTTCGAGTTTTTTAAATGTACATTATAAACATAAGATACTGTTCAATATTCTGAATTTTTCACTGCCAACAATAAAACTTAACTGTCTTTTCCAAATAAAGTTTAAGATTCATTTTTTAGTAATGGGTAAAAAAATTGTTGGATTCTGTATGGATAATCTTTCTTTAGTGGTATCTCATTAACATGCCAACCCTCAAATGAATTCAAACGTCTGATATCATATTTGATTTGTGCCTATGCTATTATAAGTTACTAAGTATAACTATCTTTATCGGTTTGCAGTTTGAGAAGCAGGCTAATGAAGTGGTGGCAGCTATTCCTTGGGTAGAGAAAGTCAATGTGACGATGTCAGCACAACCGGCAAAGCCTATCTATGCTGGGCAACTTCCAGTAGGATTACAGACAATATCAAATATTATAGCAGTTTCAAGTTGCAAGGTTTGTAACTTACAAGTTACATCTCCCTCATAGTCTGGCTTTTTTCATAAGTGATTTTAATCTTGTATGTGTATGAGATGTCTTGCATTTTTTATACTTCATGCTATGAGGTTCAACTATCTGTCTGGTGAATGTTTGATTCAAAATAATCTTCCAGGAGTGTCTCTATACTCCAATCATTCTTATTTGTCTGCAATTCGGAAAAAATAATCTTCCAGGAGTGTCTCTATACCTCTGCATGGTTTTATGATAGTTCAAGGTAAAAGAAAGGTAGAAGGGAAATAGAAAAAAATTGCACAAAATTTTGATACCATGGGAGTTGAGATCACACTTGTATAGTTGTATGCATTAAGTTTTCCCGAGTGGATGATAACTTTGTTCTCATAGTGATGTTTATGTGGAACCTGGTAAAGATTCAGAAAAAATAGAGAGAATAGAAGAAAAAGAGAAACTATGCTCGCAAGGTATTGGTAGAAATACAACTCAAAGCTCACAAGCTTATCGTCTCAAATCTCAACCTTCATTTGAATTAATGGTTACATCCCTTACTATCTAGGCTAGCTTATAAGAAAGACTCCTAACTATAAAATAACTCTAATACTAATACTAATCTACATCTTCTATGCTAAATACTAAAGGACTCTACTGAGATAGTTAAACTAGAAGATTTCTATTACCAAACCTACTGTTTGTTCCTAAATAATACTCCCTCCGTCCCTAAACGAGTGTCCTGTTTTGACTTGATCAATTTTGTTGTATTTTGGCCAATTCTTTTTTATGTAAAATGACTTGTTATTGCAAAGTTATAGTAAACGTTATCAATAGTCAACTAATATTTTTCCAAATGTTAAAATTATAGAATCTAAAATCAATAATTATATGTTAAATAAGTATTTTAAAATAAATTTGTTTCGACTTTTCAAAAGCCAAACAAGATACTCATTTAGGGACGGAGGAAGTAATAAAATAAACCATACTAAAAGCTTAACACCGATGCTCTTATGCTTGTACTTGTGTCCTGCATCCGATGCAGTTATTTCTTTCATTTGTCTTTTCCGTGTTCTATACCAGAACCTCACAGAGAACTGATGTACTGTTGTAACCCTTGTCAAAACTAATTCTATCTGCTTTGAGCTTTACCTTGTTTTCTGTTTCACATAATTGTGGAAGTAATTGCAGGGAGGTGTGGGGAAATCAACTGTAGCTGTAAATCTAGCATACACTTTGGTTGGAATGGGTGCTAGAGTTGGTATATTTGACGCTGATGTTTATGGTCCTAGTTTGCCAACAATGGTCTCTCCTGAAAGTCGGATTCTTGAAATGGTAATCTACCATAGTTAAAACGGAAAATTTTGTATACAATTCTAATGTTTGTGTACAATCTTTCAATTTGGTGACTCTCAACTAGGGTGTTTACTTTTAAATGGTTGAACCGTTGTTTATAATTTCCTTTACTCACTCCCCCCCCCCACCCGCAACACACACACACACACTCAAGTTATATATATATATATATATATATATATATGACTTGAGTCATATAATGCAGTTGACCAAAAAGGTTATATATGAACTCTCTTCATGAGGCGGAGGGATTACATTTATAAAAATCTGATAATCCTTTAATTGTTAGGGAATTTTATGAAGATAACTTTACGAAAATGCTTGACTTTCAAAACTAGAACTCCTTGAGTGGAACAAAGTGAGTATTACTTTGTGTCAATGTAGTCCTGGCTTCTGATTAGAGTAGTTTCAAGAAGGGTGCAAATAATAGAAAAGAAGAAGTGCATTATAGCAGCTTCTCAAGACAAACTTTATGATAGCTGGCTCCCTACGGGATAGAGGGAGAACAATTTTCTGAAATGTTGATCATGTCTATCCTCCAGAACCCGGAAAAGAAAACCATTATTCCAACGGAGTACTTGGGAGTCAAATTGGTATCTTTTGGATTTGCTGGACAAGGGCGTGCAATAATGCGAGGTCCGATGGTGTCCGGGGTCATCAACCAACTTCTGACTACTACAGAGTGGTAAACATCATTTAGTCCTTCCTATTTCATTCTCACATGATTATTTGAAACTAACTTTTATTTAGTATAAAATATTATATTATAATTTAATGATTCAAATGAACGTTCTAAACTGCATGAAAACCTTTGAAGTGAAACTTCTCTTATGGGTTCTAATTTCATTGTTGCATAAGCTATACATTTTACTTCCCTAGAATTTTACTAACTTAAATTTGCCTCCTGGCTTTGACGTTTTACGTTTTATGTACTTCTTTTGATTCATCTAAGAAAACTGATTAAAAGTTTTGTCTTACTAATATACTCCCTTCGTCCCACAATAGATGACCTTTTAGTAAAAAAAAAAAATTGTCTCAAAATAGTTGTCCTTTTAGGATTTCCAGGCTTTTTATGCCTATATTTTCCTAATTTACCCTCCTATTCTCCCAAAGTCTAAAAGATCATCTATTGTGGGACGGAGGGAACATTGAGTAGACTTTTAGGTTATTTTTAATCTTTTTGAGATAGACATGGATACTTTAAGATTTTTTGTTTATATTATATATTTTAACTGCTTCATGTTGCCAATGTGCAGGGGAGAGCTGGACTACCTAGTTATTGATATGCCCCCTGGAACTGGTGATATTCAACTAACCCTATGTCAGGTTTTACTTGATTCTCCCCTATATTATATTTGCTTTCTTGATGGCAATGCCATCAATTTTGTAGGAATACGAAAGAAAATATTCTTATTTTCTGTCTCATTTTCTTCCTGTTGTTAAATTCTCACTTAGACAAATATAAACCTCAGGTTGTCCCACTTACCGCTGCTGTTATTGTTACCACACCTCAGAAGCTAGCTTTCATCGATGTTGCAAAAGGAGTCCGTATGTTTTCAAAGCTCAAGGTATGTGTTTCCAAGAAATTGCTTGCTTCTGCATTCATTTCCTGAGGTGAATTTGTTTGTGGCATTTTGTTATGATTGTGATGGATGTGAATGGAATAACAATTAATCCTGTCTTGTGACTTTTGTCTATCTATATTTCTGTTTAGGAATGTTGATTTAGTATGGATCATATCAACTGGATATCTGACAGTTCATACAATCCATACATAGTGTATTGATTTAGATTTCAATTCTTGTTTGTTCCAGAAGTAGCATAATACAGTGAAGGGCATGGGGGGATGTTCCAATCAATTATCTTTAAAAGAACGTTCAGTCTTTCATATCGCTACACCACATATCGAACTTATCTAATTTCTAGTTCTTCGTCATTAAATTTGAAACCGGAAACCCCTTTTAGGTTAAGTTCTTAAAGTACCACTTAATTGAAGGTCTAGTGATAATATTATTATTCGGTAATCTTGAATGGATTATGGATGACTGAAAAAAAAAGAAGATTGGAAGGTATTTTTTTTATACAACTCATGTGAACTACCTAAGGTCTAAGGCTCATGTTCTTTGGATGTACAGGTCCCATGTGTTGCTGTAGTTGAGAATATGTGCCACTTTGATGCTGACGGAAAACGTTTCTACCCATTTGGTCGAGGATCAGGCACTCAGGCATGGACCTCTTGCAATGTTTTTTTTTTTTTTAAATTCTTATTTTAGTTGTTATTTTCTCCGGGAAGAAAAATACAAATTCCATTTACTCTACCACGCCAAAAGGATAGTTCATTTTTTTTTCTTTTTTTAAATGAGGATTGTTAGTGGTCCCCCACCTACTCCCAACGTGACTCGAACCCGTAACCTCTTGGAAACAGGTGAGGCGTCTTACCACTATACTGCACCTCGTTGTCCAAAAGGATAGTTCATTACATTGAGATGGTTATTGAAATTAAAGACCATGATTAAAGCATTTTAAATACAGTATGGATGCACAATGTAGATTTTCTTAGTCGATCTGTATTTATGCAGGTTGTCCAGCAGTTTGGCATCCCTCATCTATTTGATCTTCCAATTAGACCAACTGTGAGTTAACTGTAATTTTATTTTAGCATTTTCCCCGTTATCTCGGAGTGGAGAAACATTAGAAAATCACTGGAAAGAGGAAAGTTAAAACTATATAATTCACAAATTTTGAATCAGTATTCAAGTTAGAATCTATTCCATGTTGATAGCTGTCTGCTTCTGGGGATAGTGGAATACCTGAAGTGGTGGCTGATCCTCAAGGTGAAGTTGCTGAAACGTTCCAGAACTTAGGTGTTTGTGTAGTCCAACAGTGCGCGAAGATCCGCCAACAAGGTTGGACATTTTCTCAACTGTCCAGTTTACAATATGGAAGGAGCAAACAATATTTACTTTTATGTTGTAACTTTTGGTCTCATAACTAAGCAAATGTTCTTGAATAGTCTACAGCATCTCTGCATTAACCTTACATTGATAGAGGGCACTTTCTTTCTCTTCAGTGTCAACAGCTGTCACCTACGATAGGTCTATTAGAGCAATTAAGGTGAAAGTACCCGATTCAGATGAAGAGTTCCTTCTGCATCCTGCAACTGTAAGACGGAACGATCGTTCAGCCCAAAGTGTGGTATGTGGAAGAATCGTTGTTCCAATTGTTTTCTCTTTCGTATTTTGCTGATCCCCTTAAAGTCAGAGGACATGAATCCATGGATAATGTCAATTTTTCAGATATATCACTTCTTGATATTTAGTGAGGACACTTTGTGTTGCTTATTGTTTACCCAATAAAAGATAGTAAATATGAAGGCTAATATGTATAATAGAAAATTATTCGGAAACCGCAATGAGAGGACTATCTTTTTGAAATGGCTGGACTATAATGGATCTTTTCCTTTCAGATTTAATGTTAAATCTATTCTGAATCCCGAACTTAGCACGACTTTTTTGAACTATCATGAATATTTAACCTTGAAAGGTCAACTATACATGCGGCATGGCGTTTTTACTCAAGGTACTTAGTCGATAAATATTGAGAAATTAAAAAAATGGGGTAAAGATTTTAGGATTTAATTATCCAAAGCAAACAAATGCTACTCTCTGCGAAGAAAATGAGTGGGTTTTGATAAGTTCCTTGTTCACATTCAAAGTTTAATGTTCTAGGTTCAAAGCTTATAAAATTCCACTCCTAACTGTCTCCCTGCAGTTATGGCAGAATTTCTTATTCTCATTTCATATTTTTCAACTTTATTCTACTTGTTTTTGTTGGAACAGGATGAATGGACTGGCGAGCAGAAATTGCAGTATACCGATGTTCCAGAAGACATTGAACCTGATGAAATTCGGCCTATGGGAAACTATGCTGTGTCAATAACTTGGCCAGATGGATTTAGTCAGGTGCCTTGCACTAATTTGGAATTAGTTCTTATGAATCCTTGATTGGTTCAAATCTTTATGCATGCAAGTGAAATTAAGTTCAAACTATTCTAATTATTCTAAAAATTGAGCATTAGGTTCAAAGCAAATCTAACAGGTAAAATGTAATGTTTTATAATCAAAATTGTTTCTGGTGTTGTGTATGCATATATAAACTGTAAACAGGCAGAACTATTTATGCTACCATCTTCAACCCTCTACAGAGTTTTGACATTTCTTCACCTTTGGTTAGAGAGAAGTTTGTGAAAATGGACTAGGCTTCTTCCAAAAGTCTTCTGCTACTATGTTTGGTTTCTGTTATGTCTGTCAGCTTTGCTCAAATAAGCACATTAATGAGACTATTTATGCGGAGTGATATTGTATGTTTCATATGAGTAAGATTGATAAACGTCTAACTTCTGCTTGAGTAGATCTCATGCTTTATTCTTGGCTAATTATAACTTTTCTTTTCAAAAACCAAGTCGGGCTTGAATATAAGTTCCTTGGGTCACATAAAGGAGCCAAGCGGAAACACTCATTCATGAACTATATTCACTTGACTCAAGAGTCTTGGAAATTTTGCATTTTTTGCACATCACATATTTTACTTTTGCATACTTGAGAGATTAATGGTCCATACTCAAAGTTGGTTTGTCTTTCTTTTGTCAGATTGCTCCTTATGATCAGCTACAAACAATAGAACGTTTAGTCGATGCTCCTCAACCTATTCCTGCATAGGTGAAAAGGTCTACTGATGACGATGAAATAGATTTGAAATGTCCGGAAGAATATATATGGGTTACGTATTACGGGATTGAATGAATGAAAGCAATCGAATACTATCCAAGAGTAAGCATGCATTGTTGGGGTCGGTGCTTGAAACTGTTTTCGTCAAATGCAAGTACATTGAAGAAGGCAACGATTGGGTGTCAACGATGATACCGGTCTCTTATCACTCAGTCTTATTTATAGTGTTCAGATCCCTGAACAATGTTGTACCAAGAAGTTGTAGTTCTTTTCTTGCCACAAATTAGGTTAAAATTAAGGACCAGGAAACAGAAGGCTCCTTTATTTTATATCTTCATTGTCTGTTTTTCCTGCACTTTTTCCCTTGATATATGTAAATGAAATTTACTACTACCATTTAACTATGCATTCAATGGGGTTTACTGTTACATGTTCACCCAGGCTGTCTAGTGGTAAGACATTTTCCTTCTTTTCACTAAGTTATGAGTTTGAGTCACGTGGAGGATAAGTTGGTTACCACTAACAATCCTTCCAAAAAAAAAAAAAAGGCTGCTTCCCAAGGTTTTACCATAAGTTCCAAGATTAAAGATGAGCCTAGTATTCCATTTACTTTATTTAGAAGAATAGTGTGAAAGTCAAATGCTCCTTTGGAATGAATGTATGGAATCATTTTGGAACCATCTCAAAAAGAATAGGGCCAACTTCATAAATGGTCCCTCAAACTTTACAATTTTTGTATATAGTCCCTGTACTTTGAACTTGGTCAATTTTGATACAGATTTGAAAAAAAAGGACGATTTTAGTCCCTACCATTAGTCAATCGTTAATTTTAATTGTTAAACATCATATGCTTGTCACATGCCTCTTTATTCAGGGGTAATTATGAAAATCTCAAAAAATAGGGACCAATTGTAAAGTTTATTTGTGAAAAAATTCAAAAAAATTTTTTTTTTTGAGAAGCGAGAATGCTCGTCTCCTTCCCGTTACCTTCATCTTCCTACTCCGATCAGCTTCTTGAAGATCTGAGAGAGACCACATCTAAAAGCTGGAGAGCGAGAGAGAGACCAGATCTAGTGAGAGGGAGGAATTTGGAAAGGGACAGGGAGCAGCAATCGGACAGCATTGACAACGCGAATTCCGCGGCGGCCGCATTCGCGCAAGTCGATATGCTCAAGACCGGCGCTGGAGGTGAGGACAAGTCGAAGGGCCGGGAGATTCGAGATGACTTGAGCGCTGACCGATGAAAGGGACTGGTTATGTGCAAAGAATGGAGATGCAATTTGGAGCTTCCGGCCACCAGATGA
>JAOTQG010115169.1:0-11370 GCA_025631175.1 Iris virginica
ACCTTAACCCCGGGACCCGCCTCGAACAGGATTAGTCGGCCAGTGGCCGGACACCTGGGCTTAGACCAAAAAAAAAAGTTAATCAATTCTTTCATCTGTGAGCTAACTACCACCCGCCACGTGATCCCTCTTCCTCTTCCCCCCCTCCCGGGGCTGTATATATTACTCACTCCAACCCCTCTCTCCTGAATAGTCGCATTCTATTTCCCATTTGCTCTGTGTCTCAATTTCAAGAAAGAAGTTGAATTGCTACAAATTCAGGTACTAATTCAACTTACCCACATTCCAATTCTATCATTCTATCCTTTGGTTTCGTGTCTCTTGAACTCTTGTGAGTTCTTGACACAGTCTCAATTCTTATGATTGCACCCTTTAGATTAGATCTGTTAATTTTTTGTCACTGATTTTATTCTTATTCTAGTTCATGTCTTTTATTTGTGGTGTTGCTGTTCCTCATTCCCTTAAAGTTTGGATCTTTTTGTTTGGAATGTGGATATATGCAATCTCTTTCGATGGTTTCAATGTAGGGCAAATTTGGATATGCTTTGATTTGTTGTTTAGTGAAAATGGGTTTTAAATTTTCAGTTGTGTTTGTAGTCAGATCTGCTATAAAGGTGAAGTCTTTATAGGTGACGAGTTGTTGTATCCACATTGGCTTTTGTGCTTGTTCATACATTGGGATCTGTTGATGTTATAGCTTTATTCTTGGTATAATTCATTATTAAACTCATGATGTCTATCTATTCTGTGGAGTGATCAGTTTGCATGCATAATTCCCAATTGTTTCGTTCGGTTGGTTTTGCAATTTGATCTGATTTCGTCAATGTTATTGATCTGCTTCACTAAAATCAGAATCTCGATTTTTAAAGTTCCTTCTTCTTCCTTTTGTTATTATTATTACTCCCTCCCTTCCCCCAAAAAAAGTGTCATTGTACTTTGCATGCATTTTAAGGAGAGAACTATACATACTTGTATCATTCCTAAATTACACTAAAATTGTTGCTATTTTTGGAAAGGTAGACTATCATTTTGGGATGGAGGGAATATTATTTTTGTTTAGCTTCTGAACTGGTTTTAGTTACTGAACTATTTAGAGTGCATTTACTACCATCATAATTTAAAAATGTAGTGTAAGAAAGATTGTAGCCTTTAGAAACTACATCTCGGTTTTGGGAGATAACGTGGAAAACGTCGTTGATTCTTGTTTTGAAGAGTCTGTTGCTGCCACCTTTGTGCCCCTTCTGTTTTCCTTTTATTGTTTTTCTTTTTATACTAACCCATACAGACCTTTGATTCTGTACAACCTACAAAAAGTAAATAAGATTAAAATCTATGTTTCAATTGCATTTATTCTGTTAGTGGTCGCATACAGTTTGCTATATGTGATCGCTCAAATAAGGATGATGGTTAACACTGGTCATGCTTTATTGCCCTACTTTGAATCAATTAAACCAAGTCAGGGTTTTCATATGTAGGGATTCTTTAAGCAGTTTGAAGTGTTTGACTGCCCATCTATTGTGAATGCAAGTTTTCTGTAGGCCGTTACAAGCAGGAAGTTTACATACTGATAGACTCTCACTTACAGGTCTTACTAAGCCAACACCATGGCTACTGGACAACTTTTCTCCAAAACTACGCAAGCATTGTTCTATAACTATAAGCAATTACCTATCCAGCGCATGCTCGATTTTGACTTCCTTTGTGGTACGAAAACCTCCTTCCTGTTGATTTTAGGAAACCATCTTTTGCATCTATACTTGTGAATGGTTCCCTTTCTGAGTAGCATTTACATCATTCGGTACTCTTTTATAGGAAGGGAAACACCTTCTGTTGCTGGAATCATAAATCCCGGTGCCGAGGGATTTCAGAAACTGTTTTTTGGCCAAGAGGAAATTGCCATACCAGTACATTCAACGTGCGTATACATTCTTTCCCTGTTTGCATTTTTCCTCTTCTTTTTTTCCTTTTCGTTTTTGAGTTAGTCATTTAGGCTTGAACTGGACTTTAACATGCTTCCAAGTGTATTGATTAATGTTTATTTGATTTATTTTCTTGTGATTGGTGGTGATAAGGTAATTGAAAATTGCTTCTTGTAATGTGTTAACCCTCCGTGCCATTAGAAGAATCACATTTTCAGCTAAACTATCAGTTAGGACAAGTTCACCTGGTAGGTTTCTCAAACATTTTCTAAAACAAATTCGAAAAAGCCGTTCACTTGGTTGGTTTTCAAAACAAGGTTTTCTTTGTCCAACCTACAATTTTTACGTACCCCTGCATCCACCTTTATATCCTATCAAACATCACATTAACTCACAACTACCACCCTCTCTCTATCTCTATATATCACATCAACTCACAAATACCTCTCTCTCTCTCTCTCTCTCTCTCTCTCTCTCTCCATCTCAAAAACAAAAACAAAACCCAAAACACCCAAACAAAAACAAACTTCACACCAAAAACAAAACTTTTACAAAATTCACCATTCAAATGGTTTCTTAATGTTCATTTTGGAATTTTAGCATACATTTATTTAGTTTTAGAGGATAAATTTTATAAAATCTACAAATAACATAACTAGTTCCATGAAAGGGCAAGCAAATCCATATATATATATTTGTTTTAAATTATGGTCAATAGGCTTTAGAAAAAGCAATTTTGGAATATTTTCACTGGATAGAGGGAGTATCCAAATGTACTGTAGATGACCTTTTTATGGTTTATTGACTATAGTGCTATTTGATTTCAGCAAATATAAAACGTAATAAAGTTTTTAATTCATAATCCTTTGAACTTCCATATGTGTACACAAATTGACAATTTCACGACGGCATTGCCTCTTAATGGATTATACTGATATAGAATGTAATAGTACTTGATTTAAATTTTCTGTCGCATTATGTACTAAGAATAAACTTAGTAATCTCGTTGACTAGCTTTCTGATGCGGATTAAGCCTAGTGTCTTTGCCATGTGAGTTCTGAATAACTTTCGATTTCAAGTCGATAGTGTCTTACCTCTCTTTGTGGTAACGTTGGTGTTTCAGTATTGAAGCCGCTTGCGCTGCACATCCAACTGCTGATGTCTTTATAAATTTTGCCTCATTCAGAAGGTATGTGCAGAATACTTATATAAGTCCAAGAACTGGAAGTACTCCACGTTCATTTTTGTAGAATACCATCTTTACTCTTTATTTATTTCTATGGAATGATAATTTCGCAGTGCTGCCGCTTCATCCAAGTCTGCTCTCAAACAGCCAACTATTAGAGTTGTGGCTATAATTGCTGAAGGTGTTCCTGAGTCAGACACCAAGGAACTGATTGCATTTGCAAAGGCCAACAATAAGGTAAAACGGACTGATGTATAATCTTTCCTTTTGGCCTTAAATTGTACGTGGTCAGTTACTGATCATGTTTTTACAGTTCAAATTCTATCTATGCATAATAAAGGTGGGGTTTCCAGGTTGTTATTGGCCCAGCAACTGTTGGGGGTATCCAAGCTGGAGCTTTTAAGATCGGTGACACAGCCGGAACTATTGATAATATTATTCAGTGCAAGCTATACAGGCCTGGATCCGTTGGCTTTGTCTCCAAATCTGTGTGTACACTTTCCATATATTTGTTCTCATCTATGTACAATCAAGTTTTCCAGAAACAATTCTGATTACAATGAATAATATATTTCAATATTTTCCCTTGAATAACAGGGTGGCATGTCTAATGAATTATATAATACTATTGCCCGTGTGACCGATGGAATTTATGAAGGTACCTATAATCAATAATTTTTTGTTTAGTTTTCTTTTAGGATTTGACTTTCCCTGGGGATAATTTAGGTCATAGTTTGTTAAGGTGCTGATTTTGTGACCCCGCTAGGTATTGCTATTGGAGGAGATGTTTTCCCTGGCTCTACGCTATCTGATCATGTTCTGAGGTTCAACAACATCCCTCAGGTATCTTTGACTTGGAGCACTTTCAGATTTTGCATTCATTTGTCATACTTAATGAATGCTTTGTTGTTATTTTTGGTTAAACGCAGGTCAAAATGATTGTTGTTCTCGGAGAACTTGGTGGGAGAGATGAGTACTCCCTGGTTGAGGCCCTTAAACAGGGGAAAATTAGTAAACCAGTTTGTGCATGGGTCAGTGGAACTTGTGCAACGCTATTCAAGTCAGAAGTTCAATTTGGTCATGCGGTGAGCTATTGCCTGAATGAATTACCTCTCTTACCTTTCTCTCTCTCTCTCTCTCTCTCTCTCTCTCTCTCTCTCTCGTGTATGTGTGTTTACTTATGCTTGTGTATGTATCCGTCGTGGAGAGTGGGAATGGTAATATCCTTCAAACATAACTGTAACACATTATTTAAAGTGAACTCCATGTTTCCTGAACAGGGGGCAAAGAGTGGTGGTGAAATGGAGTCGGCACAGGCAAAAAATCAAGCCCTTAGGGATGCAGGAGCTGTGGTCCCCACTTCATTCGAAGCATTTGAAACTTCGATCAAGGAAACGTTTGAGAAGTTGGTACGCACTTAACATGTCTTGACACCTTTCCATTGCTTATCTGGGATCCATCTCCTTTCAACTACTAACCATCCTGTGCTCGCTTTTTGTAGGTCGAGGGGGGCAATATCACTCCTATCAAGGAAGTTACTCCCCCACCAATTCCGGAGGATCTTAGCTCTGCAATTAAGAGCGGGAAAGTACGAGCTCCAACCCATATTATCTCAACCATCTCTGATGATAGAGGTATTAGCTTCTCTGCCATTTTCTTTTTTATTCACGAACGTTTGAAGGGGTTGAACTTGAGACCTTACGCTTTGGGAAGCCCCAGCTTTATCATTCGGTCCCCCCGCCCCCCCCCCCCCCCCAAGGGGTTGACCACTTTACACTATTAGTAGCCATGAAAGTGTATTGCCTTTTGCATAAATTGCTTGTGCTGATTTAGATATTTATCTAAATTTGCAGGTGAAGAGCCATGCTATGCTGGTGTGCCAATGTCCTCTATTGTTGAACAGGGATATGGAGTGGGTGATGTTATTTCCCTTTTATGGTTCAAACGCAGCCTTCCTCGTTATTGTACACATTTCATTGAGGTCTGTTCCGTGGTCTTTTCTTTCAACCTGTTTTGTAGAACTTCCTCATGTGTTAAATTTCCATTTCTATGTGCTATACACCATCTCTGTCCTACTCAAAATATCTTACATATTATATTTGGGTGTCAATTCAAGAGTCAAATTTTAGAAATTAAGTTTGTAATTTATTTGTTTCCATATTTACAGTTGTGGCATTAAACATAAAATTTGGGACATTGTCTTAGAAGTTAAAACTTGGGGCATTTAAGGGAAAAAAAAATGCTTTACTCCGTAATTCAGTGATGGCCATTTTCCATGAGCATGATGATTCATTCAGAGACTAATTTTTCTTGTCCAGGCTTTCCCTAACTAATTTTCTTTGATCAGATTTGCATCATGTTATGCGCGGATCATGGTCCATGTGTATCTGGGGCCCACAATACAATAGTGACTGCAAGGGCAGGAAAAGATCTCGTATCCAGTCTTGTTTCTGGTGAGTTAGACCCATGTTACAACTTGTATTCGATCGTACAACAATTGTACAATTTCCTTTAATTTTTCCATGATAGCGGATACTACGAGGTCTCATCTATGAACAAGAACAACAACAAATCCTTAATCCCAATTACTTTGGGCCGGCTATATGATTCCTTTTCCGTCATTCCACGCGATCGTCAAGTCTATATTTAGACCAGTCTTCTATGTCTTTTCGTATTGACAACGTCCTTGTTAACTTTGGCCAACCCCTACCCCAGGCTTGATTAAGATTAATATCATCACACTTATTGCTCATTAAGGAGCCTACGTTGTACATGACCAAACTATCTTAGGCGGTTCTCTCTCGTATTTTCCAATATAGGAGCTACTTTTACCGTTTCTCGTATTTGTTCATTACGATATTATCTTTTCTAGTTTTATCGCACATACATATAAGCATTCGTACTTTCGCTACACTCATCTTGTTAGCATGTTCCTTTGTAGTATTTTATTCTATGTTTAACATACTACAACCTCTCCATCTTGATTAATGATTGATTCCGTGCACCGAAATATTTGCTTTTGAGGCATTTCCCATCAAACTTAACATTCACTTCATTAATACTTCTCTCACCACTAAAGTTGCAAGTCATATACTCAAATTAGCTCCTACTTTTAAAACCCTTCGACTTCTAAAGCTTCTCTCTATTTTTTCAACTTATCATTAACTCCTTTCTTTGTTTTATCGTTGAGGACAATGTTATCGGCGAATAGCATGCACCAAGGTATATCATCTTGGTGATGTGTAGTTAGTAAATCCATTACTACGGCAAAAAGGTATCGGCTTAAGGCCGATCCTTGGTGTAGCCTACAGTGATCGGAAACTCACATATCTCTCCTGCCGTGGTTTTAACTAACGTAGATGCCCCATTGTACATATATTTATTAACCTCCTAAATGAAATGGTGAACAGGTTTGCTAACAATTGGTCCTCGATTTGGTGGAGCTATTGATGATGCTGCTCGATACTTCAAGGATGCTTATGACAGGGTGAGTTCTCGCAATATTAACTAGATGAGTCGGAAAAAAAAAACCTCTATTTTAATTTAGGACATTTTGTTTTGTGTGCGAAGGGTTGGATATAACACCTTATGCTTTGTTGGCCTCTTCTGTACAATGTGGCCACTTCTCGGAGGTTACATCTCACTTGGGTTATTTTGACTATTTGTAGGAGCTAAACTTATTTTATGTCTTGCAGAAACTTGCGCCATATGAGTTTGTCGAAAGTATGAAAAAGAAGGGCATTCGTGTTCCTGGAATTGGACACAGGTATAAATCAGCCTTCAACATTTCCAACATTTCTTGTTTTTGATGGTTACGTGTCATAAGCTGTAACTACAAAACCTAAATTTCTGTTTATTTATTTATTTTTAAAATTTTGAACACTTGAAAACTTTAGTCTATATTTGCTTCTTGTGGAAAAGGATCAAGAGAGGTGACAACAGAGATAAGAGAGTCGAGCTGCTACAACTGTTTGCACGCACACATTTCCCTTCTGTGAAGTACATGGAATATGCAGTTGAAGTCGAAACCTACACCCTATCGAAGGCAAATAACCTAGTCCTTAACGTTGATGGTGCCATTGGATCCCTTTTCTTGGATCTTCTTGCTGGCAGTGGAATGTTCACCAAACAAGAAATCGACGAGATTGTTTCAATTGGTTACCTTAATGGGCTCTTTGTCTTGGCCCGTTCTATTGGTCTCATTGGGTAAGTTGGTTCTGCTTAGTAGCTTCTAATATCCCGTTAACTACAAAGAAAGCCATTTCTCATTACAAAGATTTGAGTTCAAAATAACCTATACACAGTACGGACAGTTTGATAAACTAAGCCAGCTCGAGCTTGCCTCGTGTAAAGCTCTACTTGGCTCGACTCGTTGAGTTTCGTTGAGCTCTGAAATCACTTTAGGCTCGTGAAACACCTTCTTTATTAGGCTTGGGTCAGTCAGAATAACCTCAATTACCACAAAGTAAATATTTCTATATGAACTTTTTTTAAAAATTTTATATTTTTAAAATTGCTTTTCCTTTTAAAAGAATTTAAAGTAGAATGTTTTTAACAAGGAAATGCTTATGGACACTTGTTTTGATTGCAAAAGCGGAGATGTTTTGCATTGAAAATAAGGAAAGGTGTAATGATGAGGCACATCAATTTGCCAAAATATGCCGGGGTATAATGCCTCTGGTTAGGCTTAAGCACTCAACCTTTCCCTTTGGAGACGTGGGTCTGTACCAAAGGAGATAGAGCTCTTTGGCTTATACGAACTATAGTACAGTTCTCGTAAAATGAAGTGGGTCTTGAGTTATTGGAGCTAGATCTCTTTGGCCTTTATGAATTATTTGAGTACTATTTTTGTCGTAAACTAGAGTGGAGCTTGAGTTATTCGAGTTAGGCTCAGTTATAGTTCGTCTATGAAGTAAAAGGATTGAGCTCAAACATAGAATCCTTGGCCTAGCTCAATTATTGTAAAAGAACTAAGCTCCAACACTGAAAGATCAGCTAGACTCTCCTTTACTGCTCTTGCTGGATGGGCCATCATATGAAAAGAAACTTGGATAGAATAGAAAAGTAGGTCCATATGTATTCTGAGATTCCATCGTCAAGTCGAATTTGCTGCTAAAATTTCTTCAGACTGATGTACAACTGCTTGAAATTTGTAGGCATACTTTTGACCAGAAGAGATTGAAGCAGCCCCTATACCGTCACCCATGGGAAGATGTTCTCTACACCAAGTGATGACTCTTTATGCCTTGGCACATGGTATTTTTTTTCCCGAAATATTTTCTGTATGCTGTTTGTTGCGACTGCTCCGCTAATTGGAAGCCGAGTGGTTTCATCTGTATGTTTTAGCCTTAAGTCCGTTAAAAAGGGAGAAAATTTCAAATTTGAACTCTTTATATGTCTGAGTGGGGTATGTAGAAAAATCGTTGTTTTAGCGAGTTTCGGGCAGGAAATTAAACATTTTCCCCATTTACCCTGTATTAGTTAGCATCAATGTTAAAGAAGTATTGTTGCCCATGCTATTCCTTGTCTCCGATGGCAACCTTCAGCTTTGTTCAGAAGGTTTCAGCCTTGAAGATACACCAGAACAGAAGCATGCATCCTTTTGGGCATATTCTACTGCTTTGCAAAAGAAACTATTCCACCAACGTATGTTTCGATCGTTGAGACAAAAAAATGTTCTATCACTCACCTTGGATGAACTTTTTTTTTGTTGGAGACTCGTCGACGTGCACGACACACGAGTGGACCCACCGTGCATGCTTATGTGTCTGCCACGTGAAAGGACCCACAGCACACGCTTATGTGGGGCTGGTGCTATTATGGCACATGTTATTTGGCTGTTTGCTGATCTTTTGAGTTGTGCTGTGGGAGGGAGGTGACTACCCTCAATTGTGGTACAAACATCTTCACGTGGTGTAGAATATGGCCCAACGGGGAATAGGACATCACTTTAATCCCCCAAACTTTTAAAGCACTTTTTTTTTTTGGGTCTCTTTAAACTTCAAATTGTTTATCCCAAATAGTGTCTTAATTTCTTAAAACTCAATCTTAATTTTAAATCTTAAACTCTTAACCTCTGACCCCTAATTTTTAAGCTATAAATCTTAAATTATGAACCTAAAACCTTTAATTATAGCAGAACTGAATCGAGCTTAGCCTCTAATAGTAATGGAGCTTTCATTGTTGTTCTAGTTTGATACATTTGAGCTCAAGGAGTTTGGCTTCTATACACAATTTTTTAAGGATTTTTTCCGAGTGCTTAGGCTGATTTTTCAAGATCGATAAATCTTCTTCATGTTGTTGTAGAAGTTACCGTTATACCCTTTTTGATGACGGTATTAGCATTATCAACTAAGGACATAGAGGGTTGAGTTCGACACCATATATATGAGGAGGTGAGGCGCCGGTGCATTATCAACAACGAATATAATTGGTGGAGTTCGACCCCATATGTTAACGTATGTGAAGAGCATTGTCATATGGGTGGAAATTAACATGTATTTAGAACAAACAAGATTGGAAGAACGGTGGGACACTAATCCCTAATTAGATTGAGGAAAACATGCTTGAATGAAAGAAAATGAAGTTGGATTAGTAACTCAGCAATGGGGGAATCCAGGAATTATGCAATTGAGAATGATCAAATAAGCAAGATGATGAAGTATTACGTTTTTTTAAGTTGATTAGCTTAATGAGAAAGTGTTTAAACCACATTAATGATTTTTTATCAAATTGGTAAAGCATATGGAGTGCCATCTAAGATTGTGCCCAGGTTCAAATCAAAACTTTAATTGTTAGTTTGTCCTTTTTCCAGCCTCTTTGCTGTCTATTGTCGATAGTTACTAATTCGGCATTTATATAAAAGTGTAAAAAAAAAAAAAAAAAAAAATCCTAAATTTTCATTAGAAAAAACAATTTTGTGAATTACCGTGGAAAAATATCAGATATACGATACAAATTAATTGATAAAGTCAACAGCGTATATTAATGTGTTGCACACTAATTCTAATATACAATACTTTAATACATGTTATTGATTTTATAATATACATGACTTTTATTATTATCGTTGGAGTAATGTAATGTTACCACAATAGGTGTGGTTAGTGTTCTTATTGAATTTTATTACATACGTAACATTTCCAATTGATGCTACAAAATGTGCTGGATATGTATGAAATTAGGTCTGAGATGGTGATAGTTATGGCGAATACTTAGACTAGAAAAAACTTCGTATAGCTCTCTCTCTCTCTCTCTCACCTCACCTGAAACAAAGAAGATAAATCGTGAATCAAGTTGAATTTTCACCCAGTCATGGACCTCTGATGTGGAAACAAAACTTCTTCTAGATATGGAAGCAAAAAGAATCACCATGTTCCATCACTTTTATATCTCTGCGATCGAGGAGGTAACTCCGATCCGTTCACCAATAGAAGCCAATTATTATTTATTTATTTTCACAGTAAGACGGGTAATATACGTAATATTAGTGTGTATGTCCCATTAAAAAAAATAAAATTAATAATAATACGAAATTTGGTGATTTTATATATCCTCTTTTTCCTTGGAGTTGAAAAATGATGGAAGGGGACTATGCGGCGAAATAGTTATGTTGTAGTCACAGATGAAAACGCAAGCTCGCATCAGGAGGTACCAATTTTGTTACGTTACGACCAATCAGAGTGTTGTTTGCAAAATAGAGAGATCTTCTCTTCTCTACCCGAGTCACATCATGTCCACTCAATTACAGCTCTCATTTTGGTAAATAAAAATTTTCTGCCGCCTCTGCCATTGTTCTACTCTATGAATTAAGTGTTCAATACTTGTTCCAAAATAAAGAGGATTTTTTTAAAATAATTTTAGAGCATTCCTTGTAGATAATTCTCATAAATCAGACTATCTAGAATTGATGATGGAAGCAACACCTAAATGATAAAGATATAAGTAGGATATATTTGGTTGGTCGATTTTGGTATGATTTTTTTTTAGTTTTTTTTTTTAAATTTAAATTACCTATTTATCCTTTAAAATTTAAATAATTACATGATAGCGACGGAGAGAAAAAGAAAGTTGTAAGTATGATTTGATGTGATGTTTGATAGAATATAAAGATGCGTATAGAGATATGTAAAAAGAGTTTTGCGTATAGAGGTATGTACAAAGAGTTAGTAAGTAAACATCGTTTTTGATCTGATGGGCCCAGGCCCAAGCGCTAGGCCCAATGCCTAGCCCAATATCAATCAAAGGTAAGGCCCAACGGGCCGG
>JAOTQG010115180.1:0-11367 GCA_025631175.1 Iris virginica
TCTCTCTCTCTCTCTCTCCCCTACAATTATATTCCTTTATTTAATTTTACCGTCTAATCTTGTTGATTATAAATTTCCGTAGGCAAAACAAAGTAGGTTTTTCGCCCACGTTGAAACTCTATCGACATAATCTCTCAAAATACACACAATCCACTGCAATAAGGAGGATTCAGCCACACAAGAAACCCTAAAATTGGACGACAAAGCTTGAATCATTCTCCAATTCATCCGAAAACCCTAAATTGAAAGCGGGCGAGTTTAAGTAAAGGGTGGTGGAGCTGATGGTGCTGGCCAGCGTCTTCAACATCGGTGATTTTAGACTGGTTCGACTTGCTAGGCATCGTCGAGAAAATGAAGAAGTTGCACACCCGATTCGACTCGTTCCTTAACGTGAGCCTCGAGGAGCACAAGATGATCGTCGTGGCTCCGATAATAATAAACAGGTGGATCTATTGAGTACTTTGATTTTGCTCAAGGATGATCTCACCGGCGAAGGAGAGAAGCTTTCTAATTTTACATAAGTTTGTATCATAATATGCATAGATGTTTATTCTAATGTGAATATATGTGTTTTTTATGGTCAGATCAGGAATGCTATATATGATAATGTATGATGATATTGCACTGTTCACTATTTGAATATAAGATGATATGAGTGATATGAGTTTATAAAATAAAAGACTAAATTGCCCTCATGATGTGAAAGGTTTGAATGTGATGTGAGGAGAGAGAATGTGATGTGAAAGATTTGAATGTGAGGAGAGAGGAGAGAGAATATGATGTGAAAAGTTTGAATTGATTTATGAGAGTGTATGGATAGATGTAATAGATAAAAAATATTTGATATTTATTTGTGATGTTGGGTGATATTTGAGTAAGATAATAAAAATTTATAAAATATGTTTGATGTTAGAATATTCAAATGTTATGATATATTTGACTCATGATCTGAGCCTTTTAAAACTAGTTAATCGTATTTGCTGTAGTACTACGCAAATACTACCCCCTCAAAATGTATATCTATCCATCTAACGTTCAACTTTAATTACATATTTATAAAAAGTTATTTAATATTTAAATTTATTTAATTAATATTACTTTAATGATTGAAAATTTACAATTTAAAGTTGATAAGTCCTGTTATATATATATTAAATTGAAAATTTACAATTTAAAGTTGATAAGTCCTGTTATATATATATATATATATATAGAATAGGTTATCAAATTTAAATTTAACAAAAAACCTTTTCAGGGAGGAGAGGGTATGTAAAATTCTAACATATGTTCAATTTAGTAATGCATACTCTTATTATTATTTTTTTTTCCTATTTTATAAATAAATAATCTCTTCTTCTTTTTTGTGTGAATACTTTTAAATAAATTTTCACTTTGTTTCTTTAAAAGAAAACAAAGCCTTGTTTACTAGGAATAATGGGAGTTATATTTTACTAGGCCTGAACAACAATTATATTCATAATGTTATTATTAATGTTAATAATAATATTAATAATAATAACAACATACACATTCCATAACAATATTTATTCATAATAACACAATAATTATTGTTATTTTGATAATAGCTATAATTATAATTACCATACCAAGGAAGATAAATGTTCTTTAGAATATTTAAGAATATTCTTCATTATTTTAGTTAAAATATTTTATTAGATAAAGACAAGTATAAAAATAAATATTATATTAAAATGATATGCTAATTGGGATAGTAATTGTCTACTTACCATAAAACATGGTTCCTAAATGAAAGGGTAAAACAACATAATATGATGTATGTGAAATCAATCGGTAAAATCAAGTTTTGATCAGCGAATGCATATTTTGCAATTTGTCTTTTTCATAATTTCAGAGGGTATGAAGTGTGGGAGCTTCTTCTGTTAGAGTTCTAAAATTTGGCAGCCAAGGGGTTACTTAGTGGTAGAGCCGAACTTTACAGTATGCAAGGTCTCAGGTTCAATCATGCTCCATTGGGGCAAAAAAAAAAAAGTTCTAAAATTTAAAAATAACTCCAATTAAATTATTATTTTCTAGTTGAATTACCATCAAATTATAAAATCGGGTGGAAAACATTCTTAAAAAAGAATTGGCTAACAATTGAAAGTGGACCATATTGGGTAAGAAAGAAGCATGACAAGCGCAATTTAGTAGCGCACTACATTTGGTTAACAATTGGTAAGGGTGGAAAACACTTTTTAAGTTAAAAACTAACGGAATTAGTAGTAATAGTACTCATAATACTACTCCAAAAAAAAATAAAAAAAAAAAAGACAAAAGGGTCAAGAAGGAGATTTGCAGAATAACAAGGGGACAGAATAGACATCCGCCCGGAAATACAGGGCGATTTATAACCTCCTCCTCCACCTCCACCTCCACCTCGGTACAAACACCCCCCGCAGATACGTCCTTTTTAATAAAAAATCGCACCATTTTCGCTCGCTCGCTCTCTCTCCCAACTTTCTCTCTCTAAACTTTCTCCCTCTGTATCTGCCACACATCCAGTAGTTTGTAGCCTTGTACAGCAGTCTCCCCGCTGCTCCTATCCACCTCCTGCCACCTACAGCAGCGATAGCTCTGCTCTGCTCTGCTCTTTTTCTTTTTTGCAGGTTTTTGCAACCACAACTCTCAATTCCAGCATTAAATCACAAATCAAAATATTGGAGTATTTAATTTCTTCCTATGATCACATTCAAATTTGTGATTTGAAATTTGTACTGGTAGTACAGTACATGGAAAGTTTTTAGAGAGAGAAAGTTAATAGAGAGAGAAAGTTAAAAGAGAAAGGAGAGAAATAGGTCCTCCAGTCTTCCCCTCTTCTCTTTTAGCAATATGTCAGTCACTCAGTGCGCAGGCTAATTACTATGCACCAGGTGCTCACTCTAATTACACCTCTCTCTCTCTCTCTCTCTCTCTCTCTCTCTCTCTCTCTCTCTCTCTCTCTTTATTCATTCATGTGTAAATATCATATAGTGTTCAGTTAAGTTACAGTTCCTGTTTCTGTTCCTGTTCCATTTCCATTTCTTGTTGTGGTCAAGTTTGATTTTTTTTTGCCTAGGGTTTCGAGATGAATATGTGTGGGATGATGATTGATCTGAACACCGTTACCGACGGCGATGACGAGGAGGAACTGGCGCCTCGGCCGTCGTTTGATTCACCGTCTTCTTCGTCGTCCTCGGCCTCTGCTCCGGTCAATTTTTCTCCCTCGCCGTCGGGATCGCCGGCGGTTTGCTTGGAGCTGTGGCACGCGTGTGCTGGACCCTTGATTTCCTTGCCGAAGAAAGGGAGTGCCGTGGTGTACCTGCCGCAGGGACACCTTGAGCAGCTGCACGTGTCGGAATTTCCCGCCAACGGCTTCAGCTACCCACCCCACGTGTTTTGCCGAGTTATTGATGTCAAGCTTCATGTACGTTTCCTGTTGTTTACGTGTTGTTGCTGATGAATGAATTTTTCGATATGTTTTGTGATTTTGATATCTTAACTGATGTTATAATTTGTTCCTTTCACTTTTAAATGTGAGTTTCGGGTGAAAATTTTGCGTTTCTTTGGCATAGGCGGAAGCAGCAACAGATGACGTTTACACGCAAGTTTCTTTGATTCCAGAAGCACAGGTGAGTTGCATCTTTAAAATTAGTTATTATTTGGATTAAGAATCCCACAATTGGCTTCTGAGGAAAGTAAAAGAAAGAAAATTAATTTGTGCTCTTTGGAATAGTTCTCTGTTTTAGATTCTGTGTGTTTCAAAATGCTTTCTTGCTTTTCAGAGAATTTTTTTGCTTCCTAAAGCATGAAACATGTCTTTAATAAAGTCAATAATGTGCTTCACTGTTTCTTGAACTCTATTGAGAGGTTAGATAGTGAACTATATAGTGGCCTACTTTGGTTAAGGTTTCCACTAAGTTATCTTTTCACCAGGAGTGTCAGGGTTAGGATTATTAAAGGACTTCTCTTTTTCAGGTGTTTAGTAAATGCTACTTTCTTACAGCGAAAGAAAGAATCTATGCTTCATGAATTCATAACTTTGATGTTTCAATTTGGTAACTTTAGTCTAGTTCCAAATATCAAATCGAGCTGAAGTTGTTTTTTTGTGAAGCAGATAGAACGAAAATGGAGGGAAGGTGAGATTGAATCAGAGGTCGAAGAAGATGATGCTGAGGGTGCTGACCACAAATCCACAACGCCACACATGTTCTGCAAGACACTCACAGCATCTGATACCAGCACTCATGGAGGTTTTTCTGTTCCACGTAGAGCTGCAGAGGACTGCTTCCCTCCCCTGGTAATCCTGCTAGAGTTTTATCCATTCCGTTGTTTTTGTTTAAATTGACTCGAGATCAGCCTCAGCATTTGAGCAGTTTTGAATAGACCAATATGCTCTTAGTACATTTGTAGTCTACTGAATCCCTACATTTGCTGGATTTTTTTCTGTAGGATTATAAGCAGCAGAGGCCTTCACAGGAGCTTTCAGCGAAAGATCTACATGGCATTGAATGGAGGTTTCGACATATCTATCGTGGTTTGTGAGAAGTTAGAATTTTTTTGTTCTTATCAGTTGTGGCTGTGCCGTAAGTATTATATAATGGCATGCTGTTGATATTTTGGTTGTGTTTTTAAGATTCTGTTTTGGCTTTTCGTTAGAGCAGGTCAGCCTAGGAGACATTTGCTGACTACTGGTTGGAGTGCTTTTGTCAATAAAAAGAAGCTTGTCTGTGGAGATGCTGTGCTTTTCCTGAGGTAGAGATGTTCAAAACACATTTTGATTAACAAAGGTGGCTCCCAACTAACCCAATTCGTTGATTTTTCTTTTCGTCAGGGGTGATGATGGAGAACTAAGATTGGGAATACGAAGAGCTACTCTAGTCAAGTATGGAGCTACTTCCCCAGCTTGTGGCCAGCAGTTGAATGACATTCCTACTGTGGCCAATGCTATATCCATGGGAAGTACGTTCAATGTCTGCTACAATCCAAGGTACATGAAGATGTATAAGTTACTTTACTAGAAACTGTGACATACTATACCCTAGGTTCTATTACATGCAACGATTAATGGCAATAGATTGATTCATTAAAATGTTCTACCACTGCTGACATTGAAAATAGCATTCGATATGTGCCAAAATACAAATCGTAATTGTTGCATGTGACAAGATGTGGGGACTGCACGTAGTAACTTGATCTGTGAACAGTGATACATGACTGTCTCGTTGAATAGTTATTTCCAATAAATCTAAGCATTATCTTTACATGTTGAATCATTCTTGTTGTTCCACATGTTCTTTGATTCGTAAATGGGAAATATCTTTACTTGATTGCAGATATCAGCAGCCTATGCATACTTGCTCCTATCATGAGTGAGTCATGAGCGTCATATTTTAGCTTTTCGTGTGTCCCTCACTGTCAGCCCCCTTAAGATACCTAAGCAAAACATATTAACATTTGTCTGAATTTCTTGTACTGCTGTACTCCGAATGAATCAGCTCCTCTCAGTCAATAGATATTTAGATGAACATGTAAAAAAGTAATGCCCTGAAATTACTTATCATATGCACGTCACAAGGAGGGAACTTGATACAAGATAATGTTTGTTCATCCCTTCCTACTTTTGTCTTTAGCCATGACTTCTTGATGGTTGTTCTGGGCTTTGAAGAGGTTGAGAGAATGGTAATATATAAATACTTACAGTACGCGA
Source organism: Iris virginica (assembly GCA_025631175.1). Taxonomy (NCBI): domain Eukaryota; kingdom Viridiplantae; phylum Streptophyta; class Magnoliopsida; order Asparagales; family Iridaceae; genus Iris; species Iris virginica. Next base: position 5,708 of record JAOTQG010115180.1, read on the forward strand.
TTGTTTTCTAATTTAATTACCATTTAAAAGGCTGTGGACATTTTGCACTCTCTAGTTCCTGTGATGAAAGGAACATCATATATTGGGCCATCCGTTTCAGTACCTAAATCAAACTGGCCTTATACCAGTTACAACTTGCCATTTTCTATCTATAAAAGCACAGATGTACTGTTAGGACTAGTTCTTTTACCATCTCATATATCGTGCTGGCATTATGATGGTCTTCGGGGGGAGGTTTTTCTGTGAATTCTATTGTCACAATACAGAAAATAAAAAAAAGGAACTACATCTCCAGTCCTGCAGCTGCACACAAGTTCCCTTGGACTAGCTCAAGCTGGATAATAGCACTGATGCTTAATTTGCTCTGTTACATCCATTATTGTGTTGTCTTTCGTGTCAATGGTCGTGGTTGGCGACTTAACATAGTAGGAAGATTTTCCAATTTCATGTCTCTAGCAGCCTAGAGCACAGGCCTAGTTTTTAATTTCTTACCTTTTCATGTTTTGACGAACGTGCAATGTTTCTGGATTCCTGGTGCAAGGATCATACAACGAGATATAAATGCCTTAGCTGGCCATTATGTTTAGATGCATGTTTCAATAGAAATATTCATGGAGAGATTATGAGTCTTTATTCTCAGTATCCATTTCTTAACCATTTTGCTACATCTGTTGTCATATTTTGAATTAAATGATCTGATCAGTTGCTTTGTTTGCACTTTTTAAAGCCCAGCTACTTTTTCTTCTTCCTTGAATAACTAGTTTCCTTATTTTCCTTGGCATCATTGTGGTGCTTCGATTTAGTGCTTATGAGGGTGTTTTTGGGATCATGCGTAATTTTGAACTCGAATAGCTATGTTATCGTTTTCATCTTTGTTACCTAGTCTTTGTCTTTCCACCTCTGAACTTTTAGTTTACTTTACAGGGGTAGCTCGTCAGACTTCATAGTACCTTTTCATCATTTTTCGAAGAGCCTTGCTCATTCTTTTTCTGCTGGAATGAGGTTCAAGATGCGTTTTGAAACAGAAGATGCTGCAGAGAGAAGGTTAGATTAGCTTTAAATACTAAAACGTTAAGGTCATGCTTGATAAGAATCTGATCCAGCAACGTTGGCAGGTGCAGTGGGATCATAACTGGGATTAGCGAAATGGATCCCGTAAGGTGGCCTGGCTCAAAGTGGAGATGCTTGATGGTATGCTGTTAATTTGATATTTGTACACTTTTTCTTGCTAATCATATGCTTGTCATTTTGTAAGACCACTTGTTTGTAGTTATGAGCAGCAATTTAAATGCTGGCCGAGACCATGTTGCAGTGATGGGGGTAACCCGTAGAAGGAACCCTAATTAGAAACCTGGTTAAATGTTAACTGTTTTCCACTCGTGCATTTCAGCAGAACTGCAGACTCCGAATAATTTTGGTTTTGAGGGAGAACACTTGAACAACAAGCTTGTGATAGCCATATGGGAGTAAAATAATGTTGAAGAAAACTATAACTTGTATGTAGGGGTAATGTTTCTGAGATGAAGTTTCAGTAATGGAGTTAAAATAGGCATTAAATGGAGCGTCGGAGTGCGTAATGAAGTTAGGAGTATCTGGGGTAGCGAAATCTAAAATCACAATGTTGAAGACAACGGCTGTCCAATGGAGGAGAAGGTTTTGCTGGTGCCAATCTGTTAAATGCAGTGACAAATTGATGTTCAAGGCATAACTCACAGAATAAAACTGTGTGAGAGAGAATAATCTAAGACTTGAAACAACAGTTTCAAAGAATCTCTTTGCACTAACCACGAGTACGAAAACAATGGTAGCCATATATTTACAGAAAGATAGATGGAAAATTAGGGAAACAATGAAAGAAGGATATGATTAGTATTTTTATTGACTTGGAAAAGTTGTGATCAATTTGGTATCAGAGAAGATTTGGAGGTTCCGAGAGAGGAAAGAAGGATTTGAATTGGGTTATTGGCTTCGAAAAGGCGGAAGATGATGTTACCGGCCGTATCAAGATTGAATGAGGCACATACCAGTAAAAACTAATACTCTCAACTCTTTATATTATTGTTATTGGCCTAATTTTATGACACATTCTCTTGAGGAACTATGAAACATGATGAACTGGAAGTGCTAAGATGGATGATAAAGCTAGAAAATCTAGAAGTCGAAGTTAAAACATGTGCTGCAATAAAACTAATTCTAATAAGGCTTGGTTCACGAAGACCATATATCATGATTTTTTGATACGATCGATATTTGTATTTCAATCACATAGACAAATAACATTGTTCATATTTGATGATACGAAATTACACTTTCCATCCATATACCCCTATACCTACATCTATATATTATACTTTTCGTCCTTTCACTGTACCTACTCCCCCAACCTGTAGCCTAGCTTATGTGAGGATCTAAAACCGCAATCCCTTTTGGGGGCCAAATACCTCCGATCTCTACCGTTAGTTTATGTCAGGGAGTAATTTACAAATCCAACATTATGCAGAGATTCAAAACTTGCACTCTATCCTCTTCCACTTCGCCAATCGAACAACAATAGAACGAACTCAACCGTGTCGTGATTCAGAGGAAGAGAGAAGGCGGAGTACCATTTTGTGGATGAAGAGGGCCGCTGCTGCTGAAGGTGTGAGTAGGTGAGCACTGAAATTAGTTGGTGTTGGTGATGGGTTCACGAGTGGTAATTGTTGGTCTTGGTTTTGACGGTGGGAGAAGAGGGTAATGGGTCGGTTGTGTCGGAGAGAGGATGACGTGGGTTTTGGCTGGGGGCGCCGAAATTAACGGAGGGTTTGGGCATTGATTTTGACGATGTAGGCCGGATGATTGTGGGGCGGCGGGTGAAGATTGGGATGCTTGGCCACCGAATTTAATGACGGATTGGGATGAGGGCGGCCGGTGTTGGTGGTCGAAGGGGAGAGGTGGGCCGCTTATCAGAGAGAGAGAGAGAGAGAGAGAGAGAGAGAGTTGCAGAATAGGTGTAACCGTTACTATGCAGCCTGACACTATGCAGAGCCACACGGAATAAAGGTAGATGAAGGGGTAAAAGAGTCTTTTAGTCTTTTATACACAAACACTTTCAGAAAGATCATCAAATATTATATCGTCTACATTAACTTATCGGCAAAAATTGCGATATATGGGCTTCCTGAACCAAGCCTAAGAATAAAATGGAAGAATCACTTGAGATGGGTGGGAATTATGCTAGGAAGATGATTAAATGAATCAATTATAGGTGTATTAATATCAATGTTCTCAATGGTGCTACGTGCAGGAGCTGACCAAAATAAACATGAACCACAGCAATTAAAAAGGATGTGAACTTGCATATTTTAAAGCAATCTTGCATATTTTGAAGCAATAAGCTTGATTGAGAGGTAACGATATGCTGACAGCAAATTGTGGTTCACTACGGTTGTGTGTTATCTCTTAAGTTGAGTTTCTAAGCAGTTGTGAAGTAGATTAAAATAGAATTTCATGGATTATCAAGTAATTGGTCTGTATCCTTGCATTAGTAATAATCCTTTTGAAGTGCGAGTTTTCCGTGGTATAAAATTTTAAGCCTCTTTGAGTGGCTTTTCCAGGTTAGGTGGGATGATTGGGAAGTGACACGACATAACAGAGTTTCTCCATGGGAGATTGAGCCATCTGGTCCTGTTTCAGGAGCTAGCAGCTTTGTGGTACCCTGTACGAAGAGAACCAGGCTTGGTTTTCCTACAGGATGTTCAGATTTTCCTGTTCTCAGAGGTATTCTTTTTGCTGGAAATATTCAGTTTATTTTCTAAATGCAATCTCTTCCAGCCTTGGTGGAAAGGATGTTAACTTCTCTATACTTTGTTCAGATGGGACGGAAGCTTCAGACTTTGGGGAATCTCTAAGGTTCCAGAAGGTCTTGCAAGGTCAAGAAATTTTTGGTTTTAACAATCATTATGATGTTGCTCATGCCCGGAATCATCATCCGACAGACATAAGGGGGTCATATCTTGGTTCTAACAATTCCCGGATATCTCCGATAGGTAGCAATGTCCGAAACCTGCTTGGACATTCCGATTTTTCCTATGAAGGGATAGGCTTTGGTGAATCTTTCCGTTTCAGTAAGGTCTTGCAAGGTCAAGAAATGTTTCCTAATGTATCATATGGACGAGGTCTGGAATCTACCCAGATGCAGGATTTTAATGGTCCCAGAGTCGTCGATGCACTTCGGGCACCAAGCTCTGGAACTGGATGGACTTCTCTGCCGCAAGGTTATCAAACTCCCATGCAGTCCTCACCATTAATACAAGCCTCGTCGCCTTCTTCGGTTTTAAGGTTCCAGCAAACAAGCAATTCAAACTTTCATGCAATACATAACGTTAATAGTCAGGAGAGAGTCGAAGGTAGCAACCAGACTTTATTCAGTTCTTCAGGAAGACATTTTGGGAAGTTAGATACTAGCAATCAACAAGATGTCTCTGCTGGTGCTCATTGGAAGGAGAATAACCAACTGGGAGTATCCAATTCTGCTTCTGTGAGTCAGCCATTGTTTGGTGCGGGTCAAGACTTTGTTTCCCCGTGCAAAAGTAGCTGCCGACTCTTTGGCTTTTCCTTGACCAAGGGAAGTAACAGCACAGATAGAGAGGACAATACAACTCCAGTTCCCAGTCCACCTGCATCCAGAGCTTTTAGCCACCATGGGGAGGAGCAGTTGAGCAAGGTTGGGGTCAGCTGTACCAAAGCAAGCGATCTCTATGCTGTCAGAGACATGCTCCTTGATATTGCATTGTAATCAGGCAACTTGTAAAAGCAATGGACACCTCCAAACCTCTCATGGTTCGGAATTCTGATGATATGGTGCATGTTTGGGATAATATCAATTATGAAAGAGTAGTGTTGATGATGTAGAGAAATGAAGGAGACCTAAAGTTTACAGGTTCCTCGAGATCAATACTTGTTGAAGATGAGCTACAGAGAGGTAACTACGGTACTTATTTTCACTTTCATGGTTTTTGGCGATCAAAGGAAATTTTGGTTGTTCAACCAGAGTCACTTTCATTTATGCCATTAGCAGCTCCATTGTAAAATTCATAACTTCTAGCTTTTACCTATTATTACTATATCTCGGTTATTGACAACCGTAGCTAAGAAAACCGCCTTCAATGAAAAGGAAGCAACGTGCTTACGTGAACTGTGCCAAACGGTACACTTTGTGATTATCTTAAATGTATATCCTCGGTGGGGTGTTCATTTTCATTCCTTTTGCAGGGTTATCTGCATATTAGTTGTTGGCATCATGGACTGTATCCTCCACCTCAGGATAGTAGTAGTCATAATCCGTGTTCATTGTTTTTGTGTAACTGGTTTGGAAAACACAGTTTGAAATTTTGGAATTTGTTGCAGAGGCAAAAAGTAGTTCAACTTGCAGAAAATATCTGAACGATTGGAGTTCGAAAATTCAGTCGGTTATTTAGCTCGCACTTAGTATTGCATCTTGAGTCAATGATCCATCACAGACGATTCAAAAGTACATAAATAATTTGATGCTAGATGGATAGTAGGAGATTACTAATAAATTATACGAAGTCCTCATTTTTATCGAGGTGTGAATGTGGGGTGCTGCAAAATCTGTTTCGAGAATCCTCTGCCTTGTGTTCCAGTACTACAAAGTGGGAAAC
>JAOTQG010115191.1:0-11365 GCA_025631175.1 Iris virginica
CCTGTCATGACAGCATGGCACGAAGGTTTCGGTGGTTGGGGTGTCATCCAGAGCCAAATTGCTGTTTTGAATGAGATGACTGCATCCGTAGCTACAAGATCAGGGTTGTTCAGGAGATCCACTCCTATGGCTTCTCCTACTGGCCCATAGTTATAGTTGCTGAAATCCAAAAAAACGACCTCAATGTATCAATATTCAACTCATTAAGCATATTGTGCAAACGAAATAAAAATATGTTACTGGAGTCTACGAGTTAATATTTGACTGTTACTCACTAGCAAATCTGCATTGGGCCGCGACCATAATATATTTCTGCCCGGGAGCACAGGGCCATTGGGCATTTGGAACACAGTAATCCGCGGGTGGATCCCCTTCTTCTCTTACAAAGTTGTAACCATAATCGAAGGGACTACCATTTCTATGTTGCAACCTGTTCCCTATCAAAAATCCAAAAGCAGTCCAAAACCAAAAATAAGAAACAACTTATTATATTTTTGTATAACAAACGAAGTAACTTAAAAATAACATATAACCATTGGTTGCAGCGGATGTTTGGGCAAGGAATGCCGCAAGTTCTCTTTGACGCATAATCAAGTCCCCGGTAGTCCCGAACCCTCTAAATGCCTTAGCGGCAGCAAGGAAAGCATCAAACGTATAAAAGCTTTCACGGTGTGGAAGCATTGTGTCAAACCACCATACCGGCAAGATATCGTCAATAGGAGTTGACCTGGGAGGAATATGCCAGAGTTAGGGAGAGAAATGCCAAGCTTTGCGACTTTATTTTGGTTTTAATCTGATTTTATGTGTGTTATATTGTGATTCACGTGGGTTTATGTTGGTGGCTTTTATGGCTGCTATTACTATCCTAATCCTTATAAGAATAGAGATTCTAAGCTCAATTGTATCTGACTCTATATATCTCCATATGTAACCCTAAATATTATGAATATAATATGATTGATTATCATTCTTCATGGTAATTAGAGCCAAATATTAAATCCTACTTTTTCTTTTCTTCCTTCTCGCTGATTTCTCAATGTCGGCTACTTCATCTTCTTCCTTCGTCGATGATGAAATTCTAGCCAATCTTCCCGACAGCCTTAAGCTTCTTCTTCGGCATCTTCATTCTCATGTTCCCGACAAATTAGACGATAAGAACTTTTCATGTTGGCAAACCAATATTTCTACCCCCGCCATCGCTAGTCGCCTCCTTTCTTTTCTTGACCGAACTTTTCCCGTGTCGCCTGTGTGTCTTCCGATGAAAGAGAGAGCTTGATCAAATAAATAAAGACCCTGATTTTGATCGTTGGACGATGATTGATGCACGACTCCGTCAATTCCTTCTCGTCGTTATTACTCCAAGTGTTCATGTTCAGAAATATGTTCTTTATCTTCGCACAACCTCCAAGATATGATATGCGTTGTCAGATCGATATTACGGTATTACGGCACAGCTGCATCTAGGATTTTTAGTCTTAAGGATTGCCTATTTAATCTTCGCAAAGGGTCTTCTTCGATTCAAACCTATCTTGATGATGTGCACTCCATTGTCTATGACCTCGATCTTGCAGCAGTGCCTATGTTTGATCACAATGTTATTCAAAGATCATGCGTGTCTCCCAGCCAAGTATATTGCCTTTAAACTATCTGTTCGAATGTGTCCAACCATACTCACCCTTGGTGAATCGTCTTCGCTCCTACTATCGGAGGAACTCAAGCTTCAACTTGATAATTCTCTTTCAATCAGTGACTCTAAGGAGCAAATCCCCATCAGATTCTTTATACATCTTGTGGTTGTGGGCACCCTCCAAACTCGCTCATAAAGTGAATCTAATTTTTAGAACTCGTATCTTCGTCGCCTTTAGCTCCGACATCTTGATCGCCTGTCACCTGCTTGCAATGTTTGTATCTACTGTCTTGGCCATCTATTCGCCATCATCACCGTCAGTTTTAAATCTAATTGAGTTTGCGAAAGTTGGCTTTTGATTTAATTTTAATATTTGATTGAGTTTGAGTTTGATTTGAAAATTGTGTTTGAGTTTAATTAAATTGATTAAGTAATATTTTTATATAATAATTTATTTTGATGATTATAACTGAAATGCATGAGTAGGAATAAAGTATCAGATTAATGTTGCAGTAATGAAATGTATTTGATGTTTCATTTTGGTTACACCCACTGGAGTCTCTGTTAGGTTTGGATGAATGCAAAGTGGCATGATTTTTAATTTTTGATGAATCATATTATTTTTTCTCTACTTTTTTTTTAAAAAAATATTTTTTCATTTTAAGTATTATAAAATTATATATTATATCTTTAAAATGTACTATGTCTTGACCTAAGTAACATTAGATTAATTGAATTGAGATGGAAAAAATGTCTGTTTTACCAAAATTAAATAACTTTAGTGTTGGGTAAAATAATATACGATGATGTGACCCGAGAAAAGGTGAAACAACAACGGATTTATTAGGGTTTATTGTACTTTTTTCGAAGAAAGAAGAGCTAATAAAGGACACTTACCTGTGAGCCTTGACCTCTAGTTTCAAAGCATTCTCTAGAGTCAACACCTGTTGAGTTAACGCCGCCTCTCTATCAGCTTGGAGTTTCAAACCATTCTCTAGAGTCAACACCTGTTGAGTCAACGCTGCCTCTCTATCAGCTTGGAGTTTCAAAGCATTCTCTAGAGTTAACACACGTAGGGTCAATGCCGCCACTGTTTCATCTTGGAGTTTCAAAGCATTTTCTTGATTCAATGCCGCCTCTCTAGGAGCTTGGGGTTCTAAAGCATTCTCTTGAGTCACAGCTTGGGATTTTAAAGCATTCTCTTGTGTCAACTCCTTTAGAGTCAATGCCACTTCATCCATCGTAGGGCGTTTCTCCGGATCCACGCTCAAACTTTTTCGTATAATTTCAGTAAATGCATTTAAACAGTAATCAGAAATTTCACCTTGAATCTTGGGGTCAACATTTTGCCGCGCCCATTCTCCTAAATCCTCATCCTCCATGCCATAATCATAGCTGATCTCATCCCCTCTATCCCACGGCATTTTTCGACATAACACTTGGAACAACACCACTCCGAATGCATATACGTCTATTTTTCTCGTGACGTGCTGATGCTTGATGTATTCCGGCGCGTAATACCCACCGGTGCCTTTAATCATGGTGGGCATGGAGGAATCGATCTGATCCGCATGGGATAGTTTGAACATCCCGAAATCGGAGATCTTGGCTACCCAATTCGCATCAAGTAAAATATTGTCTGGCTTAACGTCCCGATGAATTATGCCCTTGGCAAATTCCTTTGTCTCAGTGTGAAGGTGCTTTAATCCAAGTGCGGCACCAAGACAAATCTTGAGCCATTGCTCCCAAGACAAGGAAATAGTAGAAGTACCGGTGGCAGTGAATTTCTGTTTCTTCCGTACATAATCGGCCAAGCTTCCATTAGCCATGTATTCATAAATTAGGATCTTTTGACCCGAATCATTGCAATAACCGAGGAGAGAGACTATATTGGGATGTTGAATCTTGGGCATGATCTCGATCTCATCTTCAAACCCATAACAATTGGGTTTCAAATGCTTCACGGCGACCTGAGTGAGTTTTCTCTGGCCAAGTATGATTCGGCCAAAATAGACCTTGGCTTCTCCCCCCTGTCCTAGAACATGTAGTCCGCTGAAGTTTTCTGTTGCCTCTTCAATTTCTGTCAGTGAAACTTGTTGACATTCAGGACTGATGAGCAACATTTTGTTAGTATTTAAGAAAATCAAAAACACATTAATAAAAGAGAAAATGTAAATGTTTCTATGAAAATGTTTACTATTAAAAATCAACGATTTTGGGATTTTAACTATTTTTTTTTTTAAATATTTCATTGTTCATTTTCCAATGACTAACTAAATAGACAATTTACATGAAACAATAAAATAGACTTATGTGTTATGAAACAATAACAAGTAAGTAATAGAAGAAACTTAATTAGACAATTTACAAAATAGTTGCCTTAATTTTTAGTTCCCTTTTCCGTTTCTTTCTTTACTTTGAAGGATTTGCGATTTCAGCCCCAACATGAAAAAGAGAGAATTATAGACACTAACCTGCTACCCTCGGCATCAGTAGCAGCTTCAAGGTCCCCGTGCAGTTGACTTTCCAGAGCATCCTGTAGAGTCAACACCACTTGATCCATCGTAGGGCGATTACATGGATTACTACTAAAAATATTCTTTAAGAGTCTAGTATATACATGCAAACAATAATCAGAAATTTCATCTTGAATTTCCAAGGAAACATTCATGCGCGCCCATTTTCCGTACTGTTCGTGGTACACAGGTTTTTTATCATTCATCCCTGGAAGCTCCCGGCACAATACTGTGACCAACACCCCTCCGAACTTGAGCACATCTTCTTTTTTCTGCCAATAATGGACCTTGTCTGCAGGTGCGTAATTCTCACCGATGAGCTTTCCCTTGGTGGGCATCGTGGAAACAATTCGATCGGAATGAAAATTGGAAATCTTGCCAACCCAATTCGCATCGAGTGAAATGTTTTCTAGATCAATGTAGCAGTGTGTTATACCCTCAGGAAATTCCTTCGTCCCGGCGTGAAGGTGCTGTAATCCTAGTGCAGCACCAAGACAAATCTTCAGCAGTTGCTCCCAAGACAAGGAATTAAGGGTGGGTGGCTTCTGTATGGGGACACTACCATCGTAACCAGAATCGTCTGAATTCTGTGTTTTCCAAATGAATTGGTCTTGTATGTAATCGGCTAAGCTTCCATTAGCCATGTATTCATAAATTAGGATCTTCTGACCTGAATCATTGCAATAACCGAGGAGAGCCACGATGTTGGGATGTTGAATCTTAGACATGAACTGGATCTCGTCTTCAAACCCAGAATAGTTGGGTTGAAAACGATGCACTGCAACCTGAGTGATTTCACTCCGGCCAAGCATGAGTTGGGCTGAATAGACCTTCCCTTTTCCCCTCCGTCCTAGATAATATCGTCGGTCAAAGTTTTCTGTGGCGTCTTCAATATCTTTCAGTGAAACACGTTGACATTTTCCTCCGGGGGTTGATGAGGAGGAGGAGGTGGACATGTCTGCTAGCTGCAGAAAGCTATGAACTTAATTAATTGCTCTCAACTTCTCTCCCTCTCTCTCTCTCTCTCTCTCTCTCTCTCTCTGACTACCGAAGCTCTGATCTGATCACGCAAATGCTACTCGATCCATGGGTTTCTGGTTTTATTTGAAGAATAAGGAACGAGGAGAAAGGGAGGAATTAATGTGAAGAAAGAATGGGCCGGATGGCAAGCAGCACTCTTATTACTTTTTAGTACTACGAACGTGCCCAAGTCAATTTGATTTGATTTGATTGTCACAACTTGGCAATTATATATGACGAGAATCTTATTGTAAGTAAGAAAATATTATAAAGATAAATTAAATAATGTTCTTGATTTGCATTCATACATACAGCTGGGCGGGCTAATTAATTAGGCCCAACTACCCACCGCAATAAATTGAAAATAAAATTATTTAACAACAAATTGGAGTGAACCATGGCATTATCCTTTGGTGGTCACAATAATAAGGAATAGTCAATACAGAAGGAGATGACTTTTCAAATTTTGGATGCATCACCAAACATTGAATGGGAATAAGGAAGTCAACGGTATAAATAATTCACTTTATAAGATATATAAAAATTAAATATAAGAATATAATTTAAAAATTATTACAAATACATATTATAATAATAAAAAATATAATTGTTAGCTAAATTATATTGAAGATAGCAATGATTTAAGGCTCGTTATACCACTATTAACTTGCCAAAAAAAATTTTTTTGCTTTAGCAAGTTATATTGAGCTACAGCTAAATATAACAATGATTGGAGATGCTCTAACTTTTACTAGAAAAGATATCCAGAAAATTTGGGCAATAAGTAGGAAATGAGGCAAGGTCAGTGAAGCAGTGATTTTTTCTCTCTGTGTGTGTGTGTGATGTGTTTCAGGAGGATCTTAAGAGATGGAAATTATATCAAGCGATTAGGCGCTCGGTGTCCAATTTTTTTCCAAATATATATAAAAATTATAATTAATGTACATAATATAAATATGAAATGCACATGATAATTCTGAAGATGATAATGATATAACTTATGTGCATTTTATATCTGTGTTATGTACATAATTTTAATTCTTTATGTATATTTAGAAAAAAAAAAATGAACGCTCATAGCACCAAGCGCTTATGCGCTCTATATACCTAACTGCTTAAGAGAATTGACTTGAGCAGCTATTTCTCATCTTACACTTCGTCATAAGTTTGGGTAATTAATTTTACCACTCTGTTGTTGTTGAGTAAAAGCGGTCTAGTGTGATTTATAATTTGCAAATCATATCTGTTACCGTTAGTGGACAAGGTTTTGGTTTCCTTTCTTGGTTTGCACAATTTTACGGATACAACAAAATGTATATAAAAAGTGTAAAAAAAACTTTTAAACTTAATATGATTTGACTATAATATATATATATATATTTAAAAAAATTGACTATAAATTTGTAAACCATATCGATAAGAAAACATGTACAAATAAAAATACTCAACATAGTATTTTGTGCATTTCTCTTTATAATATTTTTGTACAAAGTTAGCAATATTGTTACTGAAAAATCTAAGGGATGGCTCAGTGGTAGAGCTGAGCTTTACAATATGTAATAAGATCTCAGGTTCGATCCCTTCCAATGTTCTCTTGTAAAAAAAATAAAAATAAAAATAAAATATTGCTACTGTTAGTGGACAAGTATTTGAGTCCACTAATAAGCTAGCCTTAAGGAGTAATTAAACTCTGTTTAAAATAATATAATTATGATTATATTACAATAAAAAGAACAGTTATAGAAAAATAATTTAATTTAAACGCGATGTATGTAAATCATTTTGGACGAGATGCGGTCCTCCTCGGTCTTCCTGTTGCAATGGAAACACTTCCATCAGATAATGCAACATTCGTAACAATCTGACCCATTATACTTGGCATGCCGCTACGGATAACTTTAGAAAAGTGGAACGTGCTCCGTAATACAAAAATCAGTAAAAACGGGGAACAAAAAAAAGGAAATCAACATTGTTTTAGGTCTCAAAAGAAATCTTCAAATGGACACATTATTTTCGGCTTCCTCGGACACTTCACCATTAATATTATGCCTTTTGTTCCGACATTCTTGTAGGATAGTAGTGACTACACCAAGCCCGACTTTATTGACCGCTGCTCTATCATACTCGGTTATGACAACATGGCACGAAGGATTCGGTGGTCGTGGTGTCATCCAGAGCCAAATTGCAGTTTTGAATGAGGTGACTGCATCCGTAGCTACGAGATCAGGGTTGTTCAGGAGATCTACTCCTATGGCTTCTCCGGCTGGCCCATAGTTATAGTTGCTGAAATTCCCCTTCCCCCCACACCCCCGCCCCCAGAAAAAAAAATTACCGCAATGTATCAATCAATATTCAATTTCTCATTTATAAGCATAATGTGCAAACAAAATAAAAATATGTTACAGGCGTCTACAAGTTAAATATTTGCCCATTACTTACAAGGAATGCATCATTGGGCCGCGACCATAATATTTCTGCCCGGGAGCACAAGGCCATTGGGCATTTGAAACACAGTAATCTGGAGGATTGCCTTCTTCTCTTACAATGTCGTAACAGTAATCTATATTGGAAGTAGGCTGCCAGCTCCCTATCAAAAATCCAAAAGCAGTTAAGAAATCACACTAATTAAAGTCAAGTTTCATATGCAATATATACCAAAAATAAGAAACAACTTATTATATTTTTGTATAACAAATGAAGTAGCTTAAAAAAAAATATACATCATTGCGTTAGAACTAGAGCTGTACATAAGCCAAATCAGCTCGTGGATTCGATTCGACTCGATTCGTTTAAACTCGTCTCGACTCGACTCGACTCGCAGTGCTTTTATGAGTCAAGCCAAACACAATTTTTAGGCTCGTCATATTTTGCGAGTCCGACTCAACTCGATTTGTGTGACTCGAGAGCGGACTTGAATCGTTGCATTTTACATTTATTTATTTATAATTTATATGAAATTGGATTATTTTAGTTTGTAGATTTTTTTTTATATTTAAAAAAAACAAACTTCAAATCAATAATTTTTATTTTGTATAATTCATAAGTATTTTGATAATTTTAACATGTTTATAAATTTCTTTATTAAAGAAAAATTAGAGTGGACTAGAACACGAAAATAATAAAGAAAAATAAAATCACAAAATTACGAAATTGAATAATGATCCAAAGTTCAAAATATCTATTTTTTCATTCCAATCTCCATAAATACTTTACAACATAAGTGCATTACTATCTACTGCAATACGTTAGCCATTAGGCATAATCTAACATAAATTAATTAATAATTTTCATAATTATAAACTCATCAAATTAAACTCATCAAGATCCGTTAAAAGCCCATCTAAATTTGCTAAAAAGTCCGTCAGAACCCGTTAAAGTTCATAAATTTTTTGGCTCACAATGTCTCACAAAAGCTCGATCGCGAGCAGCTTGCGAGCCCGTCACAAGTCAACACAAGCCCATTCATTTTAAGCCTACCTCGAAAGGCGGATAAGCACCATGTCGACCTCATATCCAAGATACCCTTGGATAAGAGATAACAATTGAGTCGAGATCATTAACTAGATTACTGTTCCAACGCCTTGAGGACTCACGAGATTCCACACGTTTCCCGAACGAAGTCTCCTTAACGGCCTCCAAATCAGAATAACAAACTAAACAGGGAATCAACACCCTTAACAAACTGACTCGACACATAACAGAGTGGACCACCACTTAAACCCCGAGGATAGTGACACTCAACTGCATCTCATATATAAGGTATTCGTTACTTTACGCACAAAATAATCTATTGAGAACACACACAAATTGTTATAAGGAGAAATTCTCAAGAACTTGAAGAACAATTCAGTTTATACACGGAAGATCTCAAATGAGAAAAGAGGGGGAAATCCCCTTTTAAACCTAGATTAACTGCCTAACTAACTCAATTACAATTGCTACACTTTCTGTCCTTCATCTATTGCTAATTGACTATCAGCACCCTTGGAGTAGTGAGATGAAGTGGTTTCCACTGTATCCTTAACATCCCCCCTCAAGATGGAGGGACTAAACAAGTTCAGGACATTCATCTTGGACAGTAAAGAGGTGAGCTGAGGACCAGACAGAGCTTTAGTAAGAAGATCTGCGAGCTGAAGAGAGGTGGAAACATGATGAGTGCTGATAGTGCCATTGAGTAGTTTCTCTCTCACCAAGTGACAATCAATCTCAATATGTTTGGTTCTTTCATGGAAGACATGATTAGATGCAATATGTAAAGCTGCTTGCTTGTCACAATAGAGAGGAACATGAGTGACAGAAACAACATGAAAATCCTTCAGCAAAGAAATAACCCAAGTGATTTCACTGCAAGCATTTGCCATTGACCTATATTCAGCCTCTGCAGAAGACTTGGACACAGTATGCTGCTTCTTTACCTTCCAGGAGACTAAAGAAGTACCCAAGAGTAGACAGTAAGCAGATAAAGACCTCCTAGTAGTTGGACAAGCATCCCAGTCTGCATCACAATAAGCCTTGAGAGACAAAGATGAAGAGGCTGAGAAAAAGAGGCCTTGACCAATAGAACCTTTGAGATATTTCACCAATTTAACAGCAGCATCATAATGAGGGATCTTAGGAGCACACATGAACTGACTTAAGATGTGAACAGAGTAGCAAATGTCAAGTCTTGTAACTAAAAGATAGATTAGTCTCCCAACCAATCTCCTGTAAGCATTAGGATCAGGAAAGGGATCCCCTCTGTCAAGAGCCAAGTTGTGAGTTTGATCCATTGGCAACCTAACAGGTTTACAAGCATATAAGCCACAGTCTTTGACAATATTAAGGGTGTATTTCCTCTGTTGAAGGCAAAGCTCAGACTGAGACCTGGCAACTTCAAGACCCAAAAAATATCTCAACTTGCCCAAGTCTTTTAGCTTAAACTCTGTACTAAGAAATGCCAACAGTATCAACCACCTTGGTAGAAGACCCTGTGATTATCATGTCATCTACATAGACTAACAGAGCTACAAACTCCTTGGTAGTAGTGGTCATAGTAAACAAAGAATGATCATTTAATGATTGATGAAAGCCAAACTGAAGAAGAGCAGCAGAAAGTTTGGAAAACCATTGCCTAGGTGCTTGCTTGAGGCCATATAGTGACTTATTTAATTTGCAAACTAGTTGTGAAGTAGAAGAGGTAGGAGGAACATAACCAGGAGGCAGCCTCATGAAAACCTCCTCATCCAACTCACCATGAAGAAATGCATTGGCCACATCAAGCTGTTCTAATGTCCAGTTCTTGCTAGCAGCCAAGGCAAGGAATATTCTCACTGTGGACATTTTAGCCACAGCAGCAAAGTTTCTAAATAATCAACACCCTCTGTCTGAGTTCAACCATCAGCAACAAGCCTAGACTTGTATCTTTCCAGAGAGACATCAGCATGAAGCTTAACCCTATATATCCATTGACAGCCAACCACTTTCCTATTGGGTGGTAAAGGCTGAACAGACCAAGTGTTATTGTTTTCTAAAGCAGCCAATTCCTCTTGCATAGAAGCACACCATAGAGGATCCTTAACAGCTTGAGCATATGATTTAGGCTAAAAAATAGAACATATAGAACATATATAGGAAGTATAAGAGGGAGTGAGAGTAGAATAAGAAAGAAAATCTGACAATGGATAAGAAGAAGAAACAGCAGAAGAGTGAGACACAGAGGTAGGTAAACCAACATTGTCGCGCCCCGAGTCCCGTGACGTCACGTTTCCCGAGGGGTGACGCAGCGATACACATTAACAATACGCGGAAGCGAATAATGACAAACCCTAATGAATACGAGATCACATGTAACACTTTTGAATAAGAGAATATAACATTACATCGAATACCTTTTTAGATAAAAGAGTAACTTAATTTTCATTTTCTTTTTCGAAATCACATATAGTACATGTATATCACTCCAAGCTAGGTGCTTAGAGTTTCTTACTCAAAGACAACTAATCACAACCATAGGTTACTTACTTACATATACACATGTACATAAATTTACTAGTTAGAATACATTGGCGCCACGCCAAGAGTTATGAGCTATAAGCTCGTAGGAACCAAAAGAATATCTATACAATGTTCCTAAGGCGCTTCACCAGGCTCCCAAAAGATCCACGACCCCAACCTTGTGACATGTGAGAGACCAAAGAAGAGAAACATAGAATACACAAGGGGT
>JAOTQG010115213.1:0-11364 GCA_025631175.1 Iris virginica
AGGTAGAAACACACATATTTCATTTATCCTAAAACTATACCCCAGTTCAAACCGAAATTATTTTGAGAATACTTTAAATATATTTAGTCCTTTTTAATATTATATAAGTGTTCTGAAAATAATTTTTTTCCTCGTAATATGTTACATAATACTTAAAATGAAACGAGTGATTATATTTAGTGCCAATTATATTTAGTCCGTTTTATTATAAGTGTCCTAAAATTTCTTTTCTTCCAGTATTTAAAATGTTTGGAAATGGGTGATAATCCCAATTTATTGTTTTAGCGGGAAGCTTTCCGTATAAGTTTCAAAATTTATAAAGCAGATTTCAGCATCGGCTGATAAATGAACACGTTCAAATAAAACAAGCCGATTACCGATACTCTCACTTAAAATTCCGAAATTGTCCTTTACCCCCCTGGTTTCATTCTCCCGCAATCTTCTCCAAAAGAAATTTCAAATCCCCCGCTCCCCACTCTAAATTCAAACAAATCTTTTTCCCCTTTAAAAAGGGAGTTTCACACGCAATCAAAATTCATCGACCCTAAGCCCTAATTCCACAATCGTTCCCTAAAATCAAATCTCTCTTCAATTTCATCAGTGAAATTTTCAAACATGCCGGCGATTCCAGAAGAGCCCTTGCTAGCCCCCAACCCAGATCGATTCTGTATGTTCCCAATTCAATACCCCCAAATCTGGGAAATGTACAAAAAAGCCGAAGCGTCGTTCTGGACCGCCGAGGAAGTTGACCTCTCACAGGACTTCCGTCACTGGGAAGGCCTCACCCCCGGCGAGAAGCACTTCATCACTCACGTACTAGCCTTCTTCGCCGCCTCGGACGGCATCGTCTTGGAAAACCTCGCCGGACGTTTCATGAAAGAAGTACAAGTCGCCGAGGCCCGTGCCTTCTACGGCTTCCAGATTGCGATTGAGAACATCCACTCCGAGATGTACAGTCTCTTGCTGGAGACGTATATCAGAGACCCGGACGAGAAGAGCAAGCTGTTTCGCGCAATAGAGACCGTCCCTTGCGTCGAAAAGAAGGCCAACTGGGCCCTCAAATGGATCGACGGCTCGGAGACGTTTGCGGAGCGGATCATAGCTTTCGCTTGCGTGGAGGGGATATTCTTCTCCGGCAGCTTCTGCGCGATATTTTGGCTGAAAAAGCGCGGGTTAATGCCGGGTCTAACCTTCTCGAACGAATTGATCTCTCGAGACGAAGGATTGCACTGCGATTTCGCGTGCTTGCTGTACGGCCTCCTGCGCGGCAAGCTGAGCGAGGAACGAGTGAAGGGAATTATCGCCGACGCAGTGGAGATTGAGAGGGAGTTCGTGTGCGAAGCGCTGCCGTGCGCCCTGGTGGGAATGAACGGTGATCTGATGAGCCAGTACATTGAATTCGTGGCGGATCGGCTGCTGGGTGCGTTGGGATACGGGAAATTATACAATGCGACGAATCCGTTTGATTGGATGGAGCTGATTTCGTTACAGGGAAAGACCAATTTCTTTGAGAAGAGAGTTGGGGAGTATCAGAAGGCTTCAGTTATGTCTAACCTGAACGGTAACGGTGGGACCGGCCATGAGTTTAAGATGGATGAAGATTTCTAATCTCTCTTTATGGATTTCTGATTTGTGTAATAGCTTTTGCTTCTAATTTGTTTGTTCTTATTTTATTTTTTATTTTTTTGTTGAACTAATGATAAATGATAAAATTAAAAAAAAAAAAAGTTATACTACATGGTTTTCATCTCAATAATTTCTGTTTGTCTATTGTTATCAATATCATAATGGCATATCAACGTCGATATGTAGTGATATTTGATGATTTTCTATTGTAGATGATATAATATGAGATGATATGAGTGATATGAATTTATGAAGTAAAAGACTAAATTACCCCCATGATGTGAAAGATTTGTAAGTGATGTGAGAAAGAGAGAATGTGATGTGAAATGTTTGAATTAATTTGTGAAAGTGTATAGATGTAGGGGTATATAGATGGAAAATGATATTTTATATTAATGATATATATATTATTTCAGTGATATTTCGTATTAATGATATATATCATTATATCACTTCATATCGAATTCGAATTCGAAACAATGTTAAAAGAAACAAAAATGGTGAGATAAATATCAAAAAATGGGTTTCTTTCAAACAATAAAAGGAGAAGAAAGAAAAGGTTGAAACCATTTCCCAAAAGATAGAAAGAAGAATTTTTCCTTCCATTGGACTCGTTTTTCACAAATTGAGTTATGAAAATATATCATCCAGCTATGTGAAATAGATATTTAACAATTAACAATGATTTAAAAAAAAAACTTTTAATACCCAAAAAAAATTTAATAGTAGAATGTTATGTTTAATTATCGAATTTTACTTTTGAAAGTTCACTTTGTAGTGGTACCACAATACCATCAAAATGTTGGCACTACGAGATTCATTTGGATGGTGTGTTGCGTAATTGAGATAAAATGGGTGAAGAATGTAGGTGAAAAGTGTATATTTTTTTTTTCATAGTTAAAGCAAAGTCGTAGTAAAAAATAATAGACTTTTAAAATGGAAGAGAGTACTTTTTCAGAAATTGAATTTTATGGATTTTGCCGGCAGCGGGGCGCGCTCTTGAATTTTATGGTCCACGTTGTAATTTCGAAATCGCCGAAACAAGGGCCACTCACTCCTCTTTGAGTGTGGTCATCCGACGCCGTTTCTCGTACACCACGAAAAATACAGAGGGAAGCAGCAGGAAGGAAACCCCAAGCCGGGAGAAGAATGGCAGCCTCACATTTGGGCTCCGAAATGCTATCCAGAGACCAGTTGCTTCATCTCTTTGATCGTTTCGCCCTTCTCACCTCAAGCCCTGGTACCATCCCTCAGCCCTTCCTTTGTTCTTCTTCATCCGATTTCTTCCCTTGTCTCTTTTAAACTCTACATTAATCTACGTGTCAGATGTGAAGAAACGGATTGCAGATGCTGTTAATGATGACAAACAGGTAATCATCTAATTCCTTATATGGGTTTTTTTATTTTTTTCGAATTTATTTTCAATTTCACCTCACTCGTTTCGGTATAGAGCAAGTTTATTTGTTAATTGCTAGTCTTGTCTTGCAAGTGATGAAGTGAAATCTATAACCCATTATGTTGAGTGTCTATTACCATTTTTATTTTATGGGAACTGAACAATCTACAAACACATTTGCATGTAATTGCTTCCTGTCACTTCACTGAACTCAGTAGAAATGGAGAATTATCTAGGGGGCCAAAATATTTCAAAAGTGCCACTAATTTAGGGATAATGGGGAAGGGACCTGTTATCTGAGGACTTGGAAGTAGTGTAAACAATTCGATATAGTTATCATGTTTCGGCACAAATCATCACCAGAAAAGTGAGCAATTTGATATAGTTATCGCACAAATCACCATAATGGCACATAAAAGTTTACAAGTAGGATAGGTTCCTACGTTTCAAGCCCAGGACAGGCTACTAGGCGCTTTGAGTGTTTCGACTCTACTTGCAATTTGCCTAGCCTTGAGATTGTGGACAGTGTGGTTTGAAACCAAGACAAGGGTAGTAAAGACGCACATGTAACCAACTGAAGGGTTTATGCCTTCTCCTGATTTTGATATAACTCAACCTCCACATGAGATGGGATTGAATCTGAATTTGATTATTTGTAGTGGATGACGCGTATGGGTTGATGTGGAGGCATATAGCATGCCAAAACATTTAACCTGTTAAGTAGTCTTTTTCTTGTTGGGATTGATTATATTACCGTGTTGAATGATGATCTTGAAACAAGATTCTGTTTGATACAGGAGGCTGTAGCTGTAACAACTGCTATTCAGGAAGAAATACTTAAGGAAATGGGACTAGGTAAGAGATGATTTTCTTTTGGTTGCTGTGATTGGTTAGTAATTTTTTAGATTCTGTGCTTTATTAGTCAATATCTGCTCAAAAGTTAGCTGGTGAAATCAGTTTCTGTGCACAGCTCTGGTGCACATGTAAATGTCTCCCGTATAGACATCCTCACATATGGATGCAAGAAGATTTACTTCGGCTGATGTATCTTTGCTCCTTAGTGTATTTCTCTTTTCGAATCTGCCATGTTCATTCTTGCTCGCCCAGAAGGGTAACAAAGAACCTCACAAAGTACTGTCTACAGCTCAAAAACAATGTCAGCACAGAAGTAAGAAAAATTGGGGTTTCACATTTCCAAAACTGCATGGGAAGTCTTCCCAATCACCTTCTAGTAGTATTTTCTCTATCTGAAATGAGCGCATTTCTAGTGACGTTACTGAAATCACCTGGGCAAACCATAATGTTACAATTCGCACTTGTCTGCAATATGTGGACACTATGGGAATTTATGTTCATGGGCTATAAAACTTGCATAAATGCCAACTTCCTTAGTTTTCATTAACTATCCGTGTAAAAACAAAAATTGACATCCTCTTAGGGTGGAGGGAGTACAACTTGGGGTCATTACCATAGTTTTCAAAAATTTGTGTGAGCTGGTATTTTTAAGGAACAGATGTGATATGATTTATATATTACTTCATCTCAATTATTTATGCATAGATTCGTGCAGCTTGAAGTTGATTTAAGAACTAGAAAGCTTTACATATGTGAAAAGAATGAATAACTTACTGCTGCAAACACTTTGACAACTTTGGATTACAGTTTGTCATCCTGTTTCTTTGTGATTTTCATTATGTTTGCCTGCAAGATACAGAATATTATGCTAAGCCTACAAATCGATCAACAGTTTCAGGATGGCCTGCAGTTTTAATTAAGGTTCCTTCTCTATTCCAGATCCAAGATTTGCTCTAGCCTGCTTGGGAAAGGTAAATCTGGCCTATGAGAATGATCAGGACTTGATGATACGCTTTTATGGATTTGTTGCAAAGTAATCTCTCTCTCTCTCTCTCTCTCTCTCTCTCTCTCTCTCTCTGTGTATTCATCTGCCTAGATGTGTCTATGCATCTGTGTGCATTGTTGATGTTTTTATTCAGAATCTCTGGTATAGTTGTAATCTTCTGGGAAGTTTGTCTAACTGAGCTTCTACACCATTCTAGCCAAGCTTATACTTAACTGCATAATAGTTATGACTTATGTCTTATAAACTTGTGAAGTAAATTTAAGACGGATGTTAATCATATTGCATTCCATCTGTCCATTAAGGGCCTCCCATGAATCCCCTGCCCCTGTCAACTGGGAGGAACCTTCTTTCAATCCTCGGATCACTTTAAGATTGATACCTTGCTTTCAAGATTTCCTGGTATATTATGCTTCATTCCTTAGCAAAGAGCTCAAAATTCGTTCACGCATATCACTTTAGAATCATGTTTATCTGATGTGAAGATGAAACTTCTAATTGCTCAAATTGATTTATAGGAAGAAGTTTAATTGTTTCTCCCTTGCTGCATCCTGCCTCCATTTTCTCTGTGGTTATTTTTCGAGAGAATAAAAGTGGAGCTTCTAAATACAACATGTATAAATTTCTTTGTTATTTTTTCTTTTAATGCAACAGAGAGGGGATAGGATTTTGTCTTCTGGAAACATTGTGGGGCATATGTCTGTTAGCATTCAGCTTGTTAACTCTAGTGTTACTGCCTACTGTATCGTGTCTTCTGTCTGATTATGCTTAAATACTGTGTATCTTCATCTGGCATTTGAAGGAAGGGATTCATTTCTTGAGAAAAGTGAATAATATCATATAATGTGTGAGAAATGTTCCGAATGCTAATTATCTGGCAATGACAGGGAAGAAATGGCATGCGAAGAAGCAGAGCTTGGACCAGATGGATTTTCTGAAAGAATGCAAATGCAGCAGAAGTTACAAGAGCAGGTAATCTCTTCGATTTTAGTAATATTTAGTTCAAATATTGTGAAAATGGTTACTATGAAACCTGTTGCAGCAACTAGAGATGCTAAAGCATATGCGCAATTTCCACCTGGATGATCAGTCCGTGATACTAGAAAAGGTAAATACTGCGATGCAGAACCCCCAAATGTGCCGTTTGTTTTCTAGTGTCCCCATTCTGTGTTTTTTTTCTTTCTATTTTCTTTCTTGAAGTCTCTTTATACTTAAACATGTTGTACAAGAGGTAAACACCATTCCAATGGGTGTGTAGTTGAAGAGATGACATTTCATCTAGCCATTTGACCCCTCCAGATATAGTTATCCTACGAAGATAAATCATCTAGTAGTCTATCACTCTTAGAATTTACATTGCTCCCTCCCCGTATCCTTCCCCCCATCTAGTAGTCTCTCTCTCTCTCTCTCTCTCTCTCTCTCTCTCTCTCTCTCTCTCTCTCTCCCTCCCTCCCTCCAGATTCACAAATGGCTTTTTTTGCTTATTATTTTCTTCATCTTATCAAGACAAGTTGAAAGTCCATATCAGTAAATGCGTGCTAATGATATACACTTTGTCTTCTTCTATCTGATTGCTCTCTCCACCCACTTACGAACACTCCTGACTTATGAAACCTTTTTGCTTTGATCTTGTTATTTCAACTTTCTATGCTCCTAACTGGACCTTCTGGACAGCAGTTGCACCAGCAGATGGAGGCAGCGAATTTTGACAGTGAAGCATCACTTTTGTCAGAGGAGCAGATCCAAGACATTGTTCGAAGGAGAGTATCACCTGTGTTCACACCAAAGTAGCTGTTATTCCTTTTTGTTCTTCTTTTATTCCAATCAATCTCCTATAGTCAGTAGATCATTCTATGTTTTCCAAGTAGTATTTATAGGTCAAGGTTACTGGTAAAATCACCGGTTGCTCTACAGCTTTCTTTTGATCTCATTTTTCTTTGGTCTTGTGAGCTGTATCTGGTACTTTTTGCAGCAATTACTCGTTATAATTAGTTTTGTGGACTCAATGGAATGGAATGGGATTGTACTCTGTTATTCCCTCTATTGTCTATCGATTTTTGAGTTTGTGCCACACGGTTATCAAATGTGATTCAAATGTACCGGAGGGGCTCCCTTGAATTAAATGCAAAACAACCGGCGGTTTAATGTGGGGCACATTCGACGTTGGCATAGTTTTAGAGTCTCACGTGAAAATGTAAGTTGTTAAGTCGAACTAAACCAGTCAGACTTATGCCGATTCAAGAGATCGTATTAATTATGAACCAGTCACACCAATTCACCACCATAAGCTTTTGCACCACCGGTTCCAAATCTCTGGATTGCTTGCAGTCGTAAATCTTTGTTGTTCGCCTAACCGAAACAGACATATATGTAAATGTATGTGTAAACGCATTGAGTCGAGATGGCCGAGTTGGTCTAATGCGACAAATTAAGATTTTGGTCCGATAGGGCGTGGGTTCAAATCCCACACTTGACATCACCCTCATGTTGTTCATTTTTCCTTTTTGTTGAAATATTTTTAAAATTTGTACAGACCCATTGATTTGTGCATTTTCTTATAAATTTTCCAAATTAGTCACGGAAGAATTGTTCTCTTCTTAAATTTATTATGATTTATTTTTATTTCTGTTTTTCTTTAATGTATGAGGTTTGGAGTAATTTTTTTTTCTTTTAAAAGGTTTTTTATCATGGAATTTTCTTAAAAAAAAAGGTTTTAACGATATTCTTTATTTTGTTGTAAAATTATTTAAATTATAATAAATTAATAATTTTCGAGTTTTTTAATTATTTTTCAGGTGGCTGATGTTTTGGTCGTCACGGGGGCTACGACATTTGATTCTGTCGAGTATGCATCAAGCGGAGGATGAGGATTTGGAAGGTTGGCGAAGGCCCAAGGCGTCCTGTTCATCGAGGATCCTGTTGTGGGGCTTGTTTTGACGTCGTGAAAACGGCACATCCTGTGTAATGAAGCGAGGAAGACGACACATCCTGTGTAACGTCTTTGGGGGGTTGCGCTGGCCTAGAAGAGCTTCGCTGGAGATCCTTCCTCCGACCTAGGCAGATCTCTTCGGGCTTGATAGTCCCGGTGGGACCACTAGACCGTCATGGTGCGCATGAACACATCCGTGAAGTCTGTCGTGGCTTCCCCCCATGGGCTCAGACCAAGCTTGGTGAGACCGATGTCAGTGCGGCGTAGGTTCCGCAACCCTCTATCGGTTTCCCTTTCTGGAACTCGACTCTGGGTGGGTGTACTTCAGCTTGTGATGGACACAGATCATCCTCTTCCTCTCTTCCCTCCTTTCGAGCCACAAAACTACCCCGTAGTGTCCGATAGCACCTATGCAGATAGTTTTGAGTGCTCGTTTGGCCGGGAGGCAAGCTTGCTCTTACTCTCTTAGCTCTGGACGTGAGTTCCAAGTAGGCGTGTCTTCCTTTTCATCTTTGTCCGTCGCTGTGCGGGCTTGATCAACTTGTAGGTTTCGATTTTAGTAGCCTTTGTTGTAATTAGCTATCCTCATACCCTTTGTCCTTAAGTTGTAAAGTATCCATTTGTCGATGAATATATACGGATTTTGCAAGTTGTCTTCTTTGCTTTCTTTTCTTGTTTTCAAATTGCGAGTGACGGGAGCGATCAAACTAAGAGCGGCGAGGGCGGTCAAGCATCTTTTTAATGTTTCAAAAATTGCTAAAATGTTTTCGAATTCTGGGTGAGTGAGCGGTAAGGGCGGTGATCTATTGTTCCCCTGTTAGGAGTTTTTGAATCGTTGTAGGTCTTGTCTATTGCGCTCGTTGTCCCCCGGTCGAATCGAGGATCATCCACGTTTGTGTTTTCCTCAGGAGAACTTGTTTGTTTTTGACCTTGTGTTTCCCAAGGGCTCTTCTCCCGATAGTTGCATCCCGTGGGGATGGGCGTTGGGGCGATCTTGCGCTTGGTAAGGGACCTTTTTCCTGATAGTCGCATCCCTTAGGGATGAGTATCAGAGTGACCCTGCGCATGGCAAGGGACCTTTTTTCCGATAGTAGCATCCCGTGGGGATGAGTATCAAAGTGACCTTGCGCTTGGCAAGGGACCTTTTCCCGTAGGGATGATTATCAGAGTGACCTTTCGCCTGGCAAGGGACCTTTTTTCCGATAGTCGTATCCCGTGGGGATGAGTATGTGAGTGACCTTGCGCCTGGCAAGGGACCTTTTTTCCGATAGTCGCATCCCGTAGGGATGAGTATCAGAGTGATCTTGCGCTTGGCAAGGGGCCTTTTTGCTAATAGTCATACCTCTTAGAGGCAAGTGTTAGGACGCTCTTATTTCTTTTGGGGCGGTGAAATGACCGCTAGTGGCCCTGCTCGTCTCGACACTTGTTGTAGATGAAAAGTATTGAGGACAAGGAATCAGAATTTGCATTAATCCTCTGAATTGTTACAAGAGAGACAAATTGTGCAAGCTTTCCTTAGTCTATCTATAGAAAACTTTAAGATGATTGGCATGCTAGTAGTGTGGCTCTTCTCGTCCCCGCTCGTCTGCTATCCTGTAGGTCCCCATTCTGATTTCCTCAATAACTTTGTAGGGACCTTCCTAGTTTGGGGAGAGTTTCTTTCTTCCGGCAGCTCTACTCGTTCCTTCGATTTTTCTGAGCACCCAATCGCCGAATTTAGGAATCTTTCTTTTCGAGAGCCGTTTATCGTGGTACTGTTTTGTTTTCTGTTTATAGTTGATCATACGAAGGCGAGCGTTGATTCTTCTTTCCTCTAGCTGGTCGAGCTCAATAGCGCGTTGCTCCTCGTTCCTTGCGGCATCATACTGTGAGACTCGTAAAGTTGGAAAAGTGATCTTTACTGGGGCCACTGCTTCTGCCCTATGGGTTAGCAAGAACTGAGTTTCTCCAGTTGGTCCCCTTGGGCTGGTTCTGATTGCCCATAGGACGACAAAAGACCCAAAATGGTCCCTGAAGTACTTTGCTTTTTACCAAGATGTCCTTAGACTAACAGAATGCTTGGTCAACTCCTTAAGGTATTTTTAAACAACCCAAATTAGTCCTTGAACCCAAAAAATGGGGTTTGACCAGTACAGCTGGCAATCTCTCTCCTAGGTGGCGTATATGTGGACCAAAATTTGAAAGGAAATAGTTAAATGACATTATTATCCTTCTTTACCCATAAAAATATTAACCTTATTTTTTAAAAATAAAAAATCAAAACCACCGGAAGAAAAAAAAATCCTCCATCCCCACCACTACCGGCCTACATCCATCCCCGACACCACCGGCCGTCAACCACCACCAAACCAATATTTTCATCCCTCCAACCATCCCCACGACTGAATCCACCAAGAACAGACCACCCTACACCAACAAGATTCAGATTTGAAGCTTATTCAACATAACCAAACGCCAAATACCCACCAATAACACTCATTTTTCAAAAAAAACATAAAAATCATCAAGGCACCAGCCTACATCCATCTCCACCACCACCATCATTTACATCCATCCCCATCCCCACCAGCCTACATCCATCCCCACCACCATCCCCACCACTAAACCCACCAACACCCAACCGCCAATGGCATCAAGGAACAGAACCAAGAAAAAAACAGATCTGCTTTGAGTTCTCAAGGACAGAACAAAAAAAATAAAATCGGATGAACCCAGATCTGGATATCCTTCAAAGAACAGAACACCCTACCAACAAGCTTTAGATTTGAAGTTTATTCTGCACAACCAAACACCAAATACCCACCCAAATCAATCCCCACCTCCACCAGTCACGCTGTAAATCGGAGAAGAAGAAAATAAAAGAGGAGAAGAAGAAAAAAAAAAAAGAGGAAAACAAAAGTTCCTCCCCTCCGAGGATTTAGAACTTCGCTGGTGATTAGCCAAACAGCTTTGAACTTCGTTCCTCTCTTTCCCAGTTTTCCGTCAGAGCCTCGGCGTCATCCAGAACACGTTAAAATTTCTTACCCTCCTTTCGCCAATGGCATCAAGGAAGAAAGTATCAGAAGACATAGCCCTTCTTTCCATTTACGGTGATGACGAAGACGATGATAAGGAAAAAGAAAACGACGCCGTTGATCCCCTACCAGAACCCGAATCCGAACCCGAATCCGAACCCCAATCTAATGAATTGGGAGAGACCGCCGATTTTGATTTTAGGGTTTTATTTGGGGCTTTTCTTGAGAGGGTGAGAATAAGAGTAGAGAGAGACTGAGATTGCAGAGGGTAGGGAAATACGGGATGGTGGCCGGAGGCATTAATGGTGGTCGGAGGTAAGGGAAATGGAGAAGACGCAATGAAGATGGGGCAGGGGTGGGGGGGATAATCCCATGGGTGGGGGGCAGGAAGTTTTTTTATTTTTATTATTTTAGTTTATCCTTTTTTTGTGTTTTTTTGATTTTTGGTTGATCAAATACCAAATTTACCCATATATTTCTATAAAGATTTAACTATTTCCTTTCAAATTTTGATCCACATATACGCCACCTAGGAGAGAGA